>JAQIVZ010000135.1:0-104374 GCA_034700945.1 Arrhopalites spinosus
GCAACCATAAACTGAGAATTTAGCTTTAAAATTAATCAGTGACTGAAATTCCTTACATAATTAGGACACGTGGTAAAAAGAAATTAATGAGGGCACAGTAAAATTTATTCTCCCTAATGCCACCCTCTCAAATGAGGCGACATGAATATTATCATCGTGTCATGTTTAGTTTAATAAGACCAGTAAATTTTGCTATAAAAATGTGACACAGTTTTAACAATTTTATTATTTGCCTCGAATCGTTTTAGTTTTAATTAATTGATTTTCACGACATGGATCCTTCAAACATCCTTGTCATCCTTGTTATTGGCTTTTTACGGCCATTGTACAAAAGGAGGAGTGTGGGGAAACCCGTAAAAATTATGTAAATAGTTCAGACAAAGATTCATGAAACATTGGATGCAAATGTAAATTTAGAATCCGTCCTGAAATTTTAATGACACACTTGGTGCTTGATCATAAGATGGAACATGGAAATCATTTGCATCAGCTCCAAGGAGAGACGGGGAGTATAAAAGCGTTCAATTTTTTTCATTTTTCATCAATCAGTTTACTTTATCTCAATCTCAGTCAAATCTTATTAAATATTTGAAAATATTTTCTCTCGCACACCCTCTTGTTTGTTTTGAAATTTAGTTGATTTAGAAGACAGAAGAAAATGGAGTTTGAGGTCATCGTTTTATTGATTCTAGTGGCCAGTGCTTTTTCCTTGGAAATCCAGGAGGTAAGAAGAAACATGAAATTAGTTAACTTTTTTATCGATTTAAAGTTGAATTGTCTTTATGAAATGATTGTAACTTGGACTCATCAGTTTCTTGTATTTTTGTTTTCTATCCGTATAGAGCGAAACCCGTGGCCTGAGGAAGTCAGTTTTCAAAAATGATCGAGCTTCTTGCAATGACGCCCAGATTAAACATTGTCAACACATTTGCAAAAAATCGGCTTCCCTTGCTCTGAATGTGTCGATGAAAGTGTTTGTGTGTGCAGTCGTTTTTGTGATTTTATTTTGTAAAGAATTCGCAAAATTATATGAATAAATAAAGAAATAAACTAATATACATGATAATTTTTCATGATAAAAGTTTTATCATAAAACTACAAGAGAACTCTATTTTTTTTGCACAAAATCAAATTTTCTACAGATTTTCCATCAATAATAGTTGCATGCAGTAGATTAACCAATTTAAGACACTGTCCGTATTTGTAAAAAATTGCATATTCACTATATTTTATTAAAAAAACTAAAAAAAGACCAAAATAGTTTGTCTACTTGATACTGTGTGGAGGACTGCAAGTTCCCATTTATTACATATTGCATAAAGTACATTATCTAGAAAATGACTCATGAGATACAATTTTGAAATTGATACAGTGGGGGCCACTCTGGTGAACCAGTACACACTTTGTACATTATTCTTCGAAATAAATGGGGTGTACTTTCATAAAATGAACTTGAGTTAACTATTAAGTTGCGTACATTTTATATTTTGTTTTCATCAATTGTATTGAACAACTGTTTTGTGACTCATCTCACGAGGACATAAATATTTAAATTTACATAATTAATGGCAAAGGAAGGAAGATGAGGACAATGTCATTTGTGTAGTTATTTGATGCCAATATTATGGAATCGACTGTGATTAAATTTTACAACTGGTAGCTCATGTCCCAAGTGGAAAATAAAGAAATATTAACTAAATGGAATCATCTTAATTTGTCACTGGACACATTTTGCCTTTGTGGTCTTGTGTTGACAAAGACTTTCTCATCTCACACACAAACAAAGGCTTAGATTTCCTTTCGTCTTGTAAAGAAAATTCAAATTTGAGAAAAAAATCGGATGGAGAGAGGAGAGAGGCAGAGTCTGGCAGAGACTCAAAGTTTGAGTGACTTTGACTTTGACTTTCTTCTATTTCACTGAAATATTTTCATTTCTCTAGTATTTTTCTTTAAAATAATAGATAAGACTTTAATTACTTCGTACCTCCATTGTAAAGAATCTCTCCATTAAAATTAATTTGATTCTAACAATTGTGTCCAGCGGTCTAGTCCATGCATGGGGAGAATACATAAAAAAATCCTACTCATTGATTTCTTCTCTTGTAATTCTCAGACTGAGAATCTCAGTTCACGAAAGCATGAATCTTGCCAATTTATTTTTGTGTATTTTATCTGAAAAATGACAAGTGAATAATTTTAACGCTCCTGTTCCCGTGTACACAGTTCATCATTATGGAGGGATCGGGAGGACAGGAATTATTGGTCATGTCAGATGACATGTCTGTGATTTCAGAGACGTCGCCGGAACCTGTACGTAAAAAGTTAAAACTTACTTTGGAGATGAATAATTGTTGTAAAAGTAAAGTTCCTACTGTGGAGGAGGTGTATGAAAAAGATTTGCCAATTCTGTGTAATGTTGACCAAGTCCATGTAGCACATTATCTCATGAGTCTACAATTTGACTTTGACAGTAAAGTTGTAAAAGGGACACTCATTTTATTCCCTGAAAAATTACCCACCAAAAGTGACAATGATCAAGAAATTGACATGATAGTACTTGACTCTTGTTCCCTCCAATTTTCCAAGATTTCTGTATTAAATCTTGTCTTGAAAGATTTACCCACAAATCCTGTAGATCTCTATTCATTGCTGAGTGAGTCTCATCCATGTCAACCTGAGAATAACAATCTTGAATTTTTAGTTGACAAGTGGAGTCTATCAATAAAGCTCCCAGTGTTATTCCCTTCAGCTATTAAAATTGAGTATCAAACAATGGCTTCTAGTCCTTCTATTCAATGGAGACCTTGTAAAGGTCATAAATTTAAAGATATGACCTTGTGTTGTTTCACTCCAGCAAGTCCTGTGAACAATCGAGGGCTATTTCCATGTCAAGAAGATCCAAGTGCAATGGCAACTTGGGACTGTTTTACAATTTTGAACCATCCTTTTTCAGCATTTTTATCCTCTGACAACCCTGGACTCATCATTGAGGCTAAGGATGAGCAGACTACCACATATTTTAACTGCTCAGAAAATCTACCCATGTCAACTTTTGCCTTCATTGCAAGTCAATTTTCACCAACAAATATATTTGAAATTGTGAAATCTAAACAGTCTACAACAAGTACAAATGATTCATGTCATCAAATGGAAAAAGATGTTTGTACATTGAAAGGACAAGAAAAAGAGTCGTTGTCTTGTTGTGCAAGTTTCAAGCATGAATGTCCCCTAATTCCCGTTCGAATTATTTTTCAAACTGTCACACATTTCGATATGAGCAGACTGTCAATATTTGTAGTTCATTTGTTAAAAGCAACCTACAATGTACTTGGAAAACTCCCGTTTCAAAGACTAGACATTATACTGATGCCCGACTCTTTTCCCACAATCGGTTTGTGTAATCCTAATATGATTTTCCTGTCATCTCCCAGTGTTCTGAGTGGAGACCATCAATTAATTTATTCCCGTCTCACACACGAAATCGGACATTTTTGGTTTGGTCTCTCAATCGGGGCTCTTGACTGGACAGAAGAATGGCTAAGGTAAATATTGGCACAAGTTATATACAAGGACTTGGCCACAATACAATAAGTGCTACTCTCAGACAGCAAATAGACCATTTTTTTTGTCTCGTCATCAGTATACACGCTTACTTTGAATTTTATTTCATATCAAGTACTTATGCCGTTTTTTATTTTTTGCCCTATAAAGCGAAGGTTTTGCCACGTACACTGAAGACATTTTTCAACGTATCACCCTTGAGTCGCTCCTTGAAGAACTGAAGAATGGCCCCAATATGGAGATGGAGAAGGGGAAATTAAAGGAAGCTTTGCAAGAACTTAAATTGAAATCATGTATTAGACTTGTAACATTACAACATGAATTGGAGAATACAAATTCTGAACAAAATCTGCAAGTGTTACAGCCAAATTATTTTGAAACTGGTTCAGTCAACAACAAAGTTGTCAATGGACTGGAACCAATGAAACAATTTATGCAAGTTCATTATCTTAAAGGCTATTTCTTCTTGGTTCATTTGAGTAGTTTAGTTGGAGGAGAGAGTGAATTTCTAAAGTTTTTACGCTGTTATGTTTTGAAATTCAAAGGACAATTAGTTAGCTCAGTAGATTTTCTAAATTTTTTTAAAACACAGTTTTGTACAGTCGACAATAGTTCAACATTATCTTGTTCAAGTATTGACTCCCTAGCTAGAGAATGGTTACAAAATGCAGCCCTACCAGAACCTTACAAGTCTGTACATTTAAATAAACCAACTATGATTATTTCAAAAGAGACAAAAAATATATTTCCTTCATGTATTGACCAACTAATGAAAATTAATCATTCAACTTTATGGTTCAACTCTCAAATGGCAGACAATTTAGAAAAAAATGACTATGTACAAGTAAATGCGACGGAAAAATTATTATTCTTGGAACAAGTTATTGAGTCTAATGAAAGGCTGGAGAACAATGCTATACTTTACTTGGAAAGAGTGATTGAACCTCATACTGGGAATCCAGAGCTGTGTCATCGATGGTGTGAATTAATTATAAAATATAAATGTCTCAATAGAATTAAAACCTTGAAAGAATTTCTCCTTAATCATCCAGCGATGGGAATTTATTTATATGGTGAAATGATGATTTCAGAGAAAAGATCATTTCAAAAACTTGCTAAAGAACTATATGCCATACGCAAAAATGTTATGGACCCCCCAAGTGCCCATGTTTTAAAACAAATGATAATTTAGCTTAGTGTCGCAATCAACTTTTGAACTAACCAGGTTTCGCTACATTATTTTATATTGAGACAAGACTAATAAAATAATACCTCATGATGATCTCTGCAAATTATAAATGGTTGTTTATTTGCTTTTAAATTAAATAAAGTCTTTAATTGATCATTAATTACTAAAGACTCTATAAACATTGAGTTGTAATTTTGGATGTGAAAATAATATAAGTGAAAAAGAAAATTAAAAACTATCATATTGCATAAATATGTTACTTAGATTAATAAATGAATCAAGTTTGCGTACAGTATAAGTACCTACATTTGATCTTTCGATGCACTGTCAAACTTGAGTTGTGACAGTTTCTCGCAGTTTTAGGCAGTTGTCTGAATAACAGTATGCATTACCAGAAGGCCGAAGGGATATAATTGTAGCAAACCATTTTTTTTATTTTCACTCAATCCGCGTATCAAAATAGAACGTAAGAAATAATGAAATATTACAAGTTTTTATATATACATACGAAGATCATATGAGAACCAATCATCATGGATGAAAATTTATAGTCATTTTTATTTTTTTTTATATTTTACTTAGCACGTCTCGATGATGAGGGATGACTGTCCATCGTACGTCGAAGTCCAAGAGCATTTAGGTACTCTGGAGGTATTACTTTAGGTCGACGCCGACCAAAAGAAGGCGAACCAATCAAACCGTCTGGAGGTATAGGATTGACATTAGTTTTACATGCCGCAGCATTTGAGCTGAAGTCTTGAAATGAACCTGGTTGGCTAGTAAATGATGATTTTTTACAAGAATCATCATGGCCTTCTGAGGTAGGCACGAGACGTTCAAAAACACTGAAAAAATGTATAGACAAGTTTGTCATTCTTTTTTTTCTTATTAGGACCTAAGGTATATTTCTTGAATTCAAGGTCTAAAGAAAAATTCTTACATTTCTAAACCATCATCAGACTCATACTCATCTTCATTAGTTTGAACAACAGGAGCAGTCTTTATTGTCTTGGACCCTTTGTTCATTGTGGGAGAAAGTGACTCTCGGCCTCGAGGATCTGTAAATAATAAATGCATAAAATGTAAAAATTTCCGGCAACTGGCAACAAATTCAATTTGAATAAAAACAATAGTTTTAATTTATGAGATAATTTTTTAAACTGCAAATAAAGTAAACTCGAACACTAAACAAATTCTCGCCTTATCTTGTTTTGTATTCAATTACCTTTTCGGAGTGGACATCTCATCATAATTGGCTCTTCCCCTTTAGATAATTTGTATATCTTGATCTCCTCAACTATAATACATCATTTACAGAAAAAAAGAGATAGATGATTAATGCTTTAAAATATACAATGTGCACAAATTTGGATTCTCACAAATTTCGAAATTATCTAAGTAACGTTATTACGAAAATGAAATATGGTTTATTTTTAAAATGATTCTGCTTACTTCTGGTATTATCTGGAAGACGCTACAAATAAAAGAAACGAGAAAATTAACTTTTACTCTTTTTGTTTTCGCATTCAAAATATTCTATTCATAATCAAAGTTCTATAAAATTGGATTTTAGCTTACAAATAAATTTAAAAAAAATTTGTAAACAAAAACTTACATGATGCTTATGTGATAAATGTTCATCGAGATCCTCGTCACAGAGAAATTTGAGCGAACATCGAACGCATTTTTCAGTTTTGGAAATTACATGTTGCTAAAATCAAAAAAAATAAATCAGCAGGTTAGTAGGGTGAAAATCCCGATGATGAAGGAGCAGATACAGAAATATTGTTTACAATGTAACTTTTAGCCCTTCAAGACAATTTTATGTATAAAAATTTTGTGATCATAATTAAAATAATTTACCATCAAGTGTGCCGATAAACTCTTCATGTCCGGTACAGTTTCTACAGGCATTATTAGCATACAAAAGCAGCACATGACGTAGTTCTTCTGATGTGTCTACACGAAATAATATTATTAATTCAATTTTAATCCTGGTAAAACAAAGATATGCATCGCATAGATCAGAATATGGAGACCACTTACTTCCTCAAAATGTTTGAACACAGAAGTTCTAAAAGATGACTGGTAGCCACTGTAAATTGTAAAAAAGAAGAGCATGTACTTAATCAAACTATAACAAAAAAAAAGTTTTTTCTTTGAACAGCCTCTGGAATCGCAATAATAAATATTACTTGGCAATTTTATAAACGTACCAGATATCACAAGAATAGGGCATGTCCATACAGGGATGGGTAAGCTGCATATGAGCCACCAATTCTCGTTGATTTCTGTAGTAAAGCTCGCAGATTCTGTGACAAGAAACAAAAAGGTATCACAGTCCAGTCAAGATATATATACATGTCAAGACATAATGTACAGGTCAAAACAAGTCGCAAAAGATGTTTCTATAATTTTAAAATGTACGTACCGGCAGGTGAACTCGTGGTTTTTCATCTCATGAGACTATAATATACAACACACAAGACAAAGAATGAAAGAAATTATCGTCTCATCAGTTCATTATTATTATGATTTGTTTTAAAGTGAGAAAAAAGTGAAGGGATGAATTTCAATAGGTACAAGTGAAATGAAAGATTTATACAGTAATGAAATATTTTCGATTTCTATGCTAATTATTGTTTACTATTGTCAATTAATCTATAATGAGATTAATCGACAATAGTAGAAATTTTGAATAATAAAAAAAAACTTAGTACGTGTTTCACATGGATGGCTATCGAGTCCATTGATGTTTTCTTCATGCAAATGTGACATCGAAGATTGGATGGTCGTAGAGGATGACGTCTTTCCTTTATTTCACGAAAATAAGTGTATTCAATTTATATGAATACACATGCAGAGAAATATTTAATTTACAAGTTATTGAAACTCACACGAAAGACATGTTCCCCTGTGTCTTCATCCAATTCAATGTGTTCGTACATATGAGAAATTATTTCAGAATTTTTCTGTATTGATAGAAAATAAAATGAATGGTCCGATGACATATCGTGAAAACAAACAAATCATAGGTTGATTAGTGATCATATATTTAAAAGTAACTATTAATGAACAAAAAGTACAATAGCATTATTTCAAGATGAATCTACTCAAACTCAACTAACCTTGAATACTTTTGGACAGGCTGTGCACTGTGAAATCAAACATTTATTAAAATTAGCATAATAATAATAAGCATTTAGACACTGACATTCTTTCTCGTTAAAAATCCTTTTCCAGGATGTTAACCATTTTAAGGATTTGACGAATGCATATTCCGTATTCTATACTGTAGTAGTTGCAGTAGGTCTCTGGGTCAGAAACTCTGACACTAGTTCTTAATAAAAATTTAGTTTCTTTTGGAGGGATAATTGCTAATATGAATACTATAAGATTGACTATAGTTGTATGACATTATATGAAATAGTAAATATGCATGGACATATTGAGTTCCCACTAGGAACTTCCTAGCCAATTTGACTTGAGTAAAAAGTCTATAAAATGTAAAGCACTAAAATTGAAAATTGATTACCTTGACATGCACATCCATCTCGCTATCATACTTTGGTCTGTTCAATCTTCTTCTCTTCGAAGGCTTACTAGGAATATCACTACAGCCAGGTACCCTTTCTCCATAATAATATTGCTGTAGCCTTATATTTTCAGTGGCACTAAGTTTACTACAATTCCCTTTAGAAATCATTTTTTTTCTAATGTTCTTCTTCTTTACCTTGGTCCCAATAAATACAGAGTTTGATGCATCACAAAATGAAAAAAGTAGACTAAAAAGTAAGTACTTGAAAGTATCAAGAGATTTGTTGAGGGATAGTACAGAACAAGAGAAAAGTCAAAATTTTGACTTTGTAAGACTACAATTTGTGACGATGCATACTAGAGTTTTTCGATAAAATTAACTCCAACGGGGTAGAAACTTTCAAATTTGATTGTACACACAATTAAAAAATTTAAAAGAGATCAAATAGAATCAAAAAATACAAATTCTAAAACTTATTCTAAGATGTGAGACATGATAACTTTTTTGATTCGAATTTTAGCTCTTGAACCAGAGCTCCTTACTCCCAGGAAGATTAATACGAGAATGAATTTGATGGGGAAAAAATCACACGCACGTACATACATGAGTTATGCTAACAGAGAAACATACAGACAGAAATTGTCACTCGTAAATATCATTATTATTTTTTCAAAGTGGTATAAAGAACTTAAATGACTTTCAATTATATAATTTTTTTTGAAAAAAAGAAGACGACTTTTTATTCATGATGATAAAGAAAACAAGAAAATCTAAAACTAATGTTGAATGTAAGTAGTAGTAGTAATCAATACTTTATACAGTAGTAAATTATTAGTTTTCACAATTTCTTGTCACGGTATACACAATTTACACACTCTCATACACACACATGTACACGCATTGGTTATAGTAAACATATACACAATGTACAGTAGTCAGAAAGAATTTATACATAATATGAATGTATACTGACCCAAAGAACCTCAGGGATTTTAAATGTGTGTGTGATCCTTTGTGTCATTCTTAATCATACAATAATAAATATATACATCACAATTTATCAAGTATCATTTCAAGTAAACAAACATTCAAACTAAATGACATACAGTTATAGTACATAATTTATTCTTGTCTTAAAAAAAAGGTGAAAAATATCCCCTTACGGACATTTTCTTTCAATTTGAGATTTTCCTGATTCTTCATACTCCTGCTTCGAAATCCAAAGTTGTTGGAAGGATCCAAGAGATGCTAATATTGACCCACCTATCCAAGCTCCAAATCTCCTCTCACTTGACCCTGTCACAGCTACAATTTTCAGCCGCATGCTCTGAAATGACATGAAAAAAAGTGTGTAATATTAAATTAAGTTTATTTAAGTACGCATGTATAGGACTAACTACAAACAATATTTCAATATATTATTATTATCTCATTAAAGATAGTATATTTTTTAACGCACATTAAAAAACACAACAATGAACTTTTTTATATAGCAATAAAGAAAAACATAACTTACAGGCGGTGTTTTGGTGGATAAATCTCTATTTAGACGTTCCGTAAATCCTTGCAGAACAGAATTACCTCCTGTCACAATGACGCTGCCATATAAAGCCTAAGAGAGTGAAAACATAATTTTTAATGATAAAAAATATACAAGTATATAAATTAGACACTCGTACATCTAAATTATATAAAATATAAATGTGCTAGTTAAATAATCAATTTACTGGTCTCAGATCAACATCACACATTCCAACGGATGTGGTCACCAAATGTCCTACTCCTAGCATTGTCGTCCCTACACCACGTAATCCACTTGGATCAAAAAGTGGCTCAGCAAACCGAAAACGCTCCACTCCAAAATCCTATAGTGTGTTAAAAATTTAACCAAATTAAATCAATGTTCAGAATTGTTTAAATAGTCCATCTTAGTTTTGAAATGAAATCTCCATAAATTGATCAACATTCAAACTGTCAATACAGCAACAAATGTACAAAAAATAAAATTATTCACCTGATGATAACCATTAGGAAATTCATAATGAGCTTGTGGCATAATCTGAGCTTGTTCTTCGTCGTACGGTGCATCTGACACTTGACAAACAGTGGCTTGAAAATCTTGTACTACTTCCTATTTAAAAAAGTTTCATACAATCATTAATTTATTGTAACTATTTAAATAGCAATCACAATTTAATTTTAAAAATCAATATGTGAAAATGAAACAAGTTGTTGATCTTTTTAAGTACGTACCTTAACCATATAGCTATGCCATGACTTGGTCACTTCTGGTAAATTAGATTTTTTTGTCCATTTTGGTTTATCATTTTCCCATACTTGTTCCTGTTTGCAAAAGAAGAAACAAAACCAAATTATTACTAATACTATTTATGAAGATTGTTTGAAAAAATTACTAATGGAGTGAACCGCATAAATAATAAAATAATAATTGAGGTCTTACTTTTGCAGAGAGCATGTATGGCGGAACGATCTCATGCCCATTGTCCTCCAAATAATTTCTGCATTGTGAAGTTATAAAATCTCCTCCTAAAGGGCTTTTTACTATTCCTATAAAAAGTAACGATATAAAACTATGATTATTAATTGTTATAAATGTTATAATTTATAAATTAGAATAACAAATAATATTGTACCTTGTGATAGTACGTAGCCGTCGTGGACAGGGATTGCAGATGTATGTGTAGCTCCACTATCAACAACTACACCAGTACTCCTACCATTAGCAAAAGCAGCTAATACTGCCGTCTTGGCAAGGAAAAAAGCAGGGACATTATACCTGTAAAAAATATAATTTTCCTGATAAATAAAATTGTCCCCAATGAGTACGTCAGAAAATTTTAAATTATTGATGACAGTACAATGCCACATTAAATTCATTTGTACTTTTCAAAGAAGATTTCTGTAAGTTTTTCTCTCTTATTTCGATGATTCCAAGGAGGTTCGGACATAAGGAGGGGGTGAAATTCTGACTCGGCATGAAGAGATTGTTTGTACACATATTCCACGACCTACATGATCAAAAATAGGCATTCAACAAACGAACATGTACCATGTAGTACAGAGTCTTATTATGTATTACTAACTTATTAGTTATTCAAAGTTATTAGTAGCAGCAATTACGGACAATAAAAATAATAATATAAGACAACCTTTTCAAACATGTCCCAATCGTCTACTTCTCCATCTTTTAAATATGATGATAATTCCATTCCTGAACAATACATAGTACAAATCATGTTAGTGCAAAGAATCCATACGAGCACTCGTAAACAATGATGAATGTTTTGATCACTTTGTAAAATAGTAAAAATTATTTTTTACCTTCTTTAGGTACATGAATATTTGTTGTGTCAATGGTATATTTTTTAATAATGTTCTTCATATCGGGTGGTATATTCATGCCATTTGTGTCGTCCCCATTTGCTTGGCTATCTGGAAATGATACTTCCTCTTGAACACCAACTGTAGATTTTGACCAAATTGATTATATTAATAATTATTAATTATTAAATAAATTCATATGTAATCAAAAATAAAAGTTCAAATATGACTGTAGGTATATCAGTTAATAATAATTTTTTCCAAAGTTAATAACACATCAAAGGACGATGACACAAAATAGTTACAAAAAAGGACTAACCATTGGATGGTATCTCTGCTTTCGGCACATCTTCACCAGCATAACCAGCTCGAAACGCATAATGACCTGGGTCAAATACCAGTGCTCCAACCTCATCTACAAATATTTATCGATTGTAACTAATTTGTAACTAAGAATTCAAAATGTTACAAAGGGCATAGTGTGAATCAAAACAATGTTTAATAATTTAAAAAAACACGAATAAATCTGTACCTCCACCATATACTCCTCCACTCATCGTGAACTTAAAAGATACAAATTAATTTAAATATTCCAATTAGAATCAAGATAATTGTGACAGCTCAATAAAAAGAACACCGGCTCCTAAATATTTTTGGAGAAACTTTGACAAAAAAAATCAAGAAAAGCGACGATCGTATTTGCCGCTCTCTTCCCCTGGCTTTAGCACCGTATTCCACAGCCTCAGGAGAAGTCAGAAATGTATAATGTAGAAATGTGAAAAAATTGTAACAAGACATGATGAGAGTTGACGGGCTTAATCAATTTATTTTTCCATAAAGGTAAAAGTATATAATAATAAAATCAAAGATGTATAATACAATATTCTAGGAGTACACAATGTCGATGTTTTCCTATTGTTTATAAAATAAGTTTTACATGGGCATACTGAATGAACTTATGTACCCAGCGATGAGAACCTTCTCACTCTCTCTCTGTCGAAAATTGAAACTGGAGTAATTATTGATAAAAACGTCCCATTTCTACAAAACTATATATATACTTAATATAATCTTCTCTCTCCGCAATTGTACCATACTCAATGCATTAAGGTTAAAAATTGGCATTTGTTTTTCACGTTGTAAGTAGTAAGAATCGTAGTATTAAATATTAAATCATACTCTGAACTCTAAAAAGTGACAAAAAAATCTTTTTAGACAATGGTAGGATCGATAATAGGAAGTAACTTAAGGTCCAAGTCATCAAAGAATGAATGTTCAATTGCGGCCTTGGCACTGATTCGAGCTGAAGGTGAGTATATGAGCAATTTCTTGAGGAGGTCCATTGCTTCAGGTTCATTAGATAAGCGTGCAACTTGTGTTTCCAAGTTAAAATCGTTCCACTTTGGAAAAGTAGCCTTATAGTCTGGAAGCTCTGAGACACCTGACCAAATCTCCTCAGTCGGAGTACGAAGGATGCTAAACCAAATGACAACAATACATGTTAATACAATATTTACAGCCTGAATGACAAAACTAATTTTAAAATTAAGTATCATAATATGTAAGTACATCGCTGTAAGATACTGCAGAAGAATTGTTGCATTATTTTAAACAAAAAAAAACTTACCGGAAGATTCTGAAGAGCTGATCAATCTCGGAGTCTCCTTGGAATAGTGGCTTTTTCGTGACAAGCTCAGACATGATACATCCAACTGACCATAGGTCAACAGGACAGGAATATCTTGGTGAGCCTAAGAGAACCTCTGGGGCCCGATACCACAAAGTAACCACCTAAAGACAACAGCACAAAATAATGTTAATACTTGCATAAAATAATCAGAGAAAAAATATTTTGTATACCGATATTCAAAAGTAAAAAATAAATAAATATTAAAAAAAACAAAAATATTATGTACTTCATGTGTATAGACTCGAACTGGAACACCAAAAGCTCGGGCTAGACCAAAATCTGCAATTTTGAGGTTTCCTTGTTGATCAATCAACAGATTTTGTGGTTTTAAGTCTCGATGTAGAACACGTCTTTGATGACAAAATAGCATACCACGTAAGAGTTGATGGGTAAGGGATTTGACGGTTTCTATTTCGAGATATCTACCGGGTCCAAAACTGTCAATATATTTTTTCAAATCCATGTTCAAGTAATCAAATACTAAAAATAATTTCCCCTCTTGCATGATGACATCCTGTAGTCCGACGATATTTGGGTGGACGGACAACTCCTTGAGAATTGAAATCTCTCGTAGGGCAGTCGGCGGAATCCCTTCATCTTCATTCTCAATACGTATTTTTTTGAGGGCCACAAACTCTCCCGTCTTTTTATGTTTACACTTATATACTACACCATATGTCCCCTCCCCCAACTTTTCAATCCTCTGATAGTCCTCCATGTCGAAATTACTATAAAATCTTCTAAAAAACGAAAAAAATGCCTGGACCTCTTCTCTCTCTCTGCAACGGACAAATCGCGCTCGAACTCTCCTTGCCGCTGAAAGTCGTTGAAATCATAGAAAAAAATTTAAATAAATTCCTTTGTTGTTTTTTCAAACAATTTTATTTTTCAGAACAAATTTTATTACCATGGGTTTCATATTTATATACACAAGTACCTTGGTACAATCTTACCAAATTAATTTATACCTGTATTGTACAATATAAAGAAGTCATTATATCCTCTTTAGGCACGAGAGTATACAAGTCAAAATCTTAAAAATAATCAACGTTTCATACTTAATTTAATAGTAGAGTTTGTTATGAATCGTAACTCATAATCATAGGCAAAATGACAGTTCTGTTACATCTCCAGATAGTCTTGGATCATTCAAGACTCAAAATCAAGTCTAAGCATAAGTTACAATGGTATAGATGAGATGAATAAGATAGAGATAGAACAACGTTAGACGACCTTTTGTAGTTTCCACATAATGATTAATTAGTATAGACTTTTTTTTCATTTAATGTAATGTTGTTTTAAAACTTTAATGAGAGTTTCATAACATGAATATGTAAACAAGACGATGATCAACAACGTGGAAATAGTATTTCTCTCTCACACAGCAGGTCCACGGATGATGATACTGCCATCATCTTCTTCAATATTTTTCTCAACTTGCAAATCCTTGGCATACACTTTCCAGGGTACTTTGATGTAGAGCCATTTGGACACAACAAAGTCTGTCCCAATTGTTTCCAGTCGAAATTGACGTTTCAAACATCTTTTCAGTATTACATGAATCTTTGTTTTGGGTGCACAAAATTTAACTTTGATGTTGAGCATGTCATTCGTGACCCAAGTTGAGACGGTGAATCCAAAGGATTTTATTCTATAGCCTTGAGTTGAATTTGTCACCACATGATCTCCTCTACAATTAAAACAGCAATAATGATTTAAATCCTTGTATTTTTGTGTACAAATTAAATTAAAAGTACCCTTTTTTGTAAATTTTTTCCATCCGAGCCGTATAGTCTGCAAGATCCCTTGTAAAATCTTCCTTTTGTTTCCGTAGTTGAGCACAGAAGATACGATAATCGGGCTGTCATGAAAGAGAATAAATAATATGTAGTACATACGTAAAGACAAGTTCAATGAGGTCTTTAACATGGAAATATGAAATGGAGTTTGAGAAAAGTAAATAAAAAACTACACGCGTTTAATGAGGCCTCTTTCCTTCTATTATGAATGTGTATAAATAAATACACTTCCCACCGTCGACATTTCTTCCCCTCACCTGATGCTTATTTAATAATGAATCATGAAAGAATACTTACAGTCTCTTCAGGAAAGTCACATTGGAAATTTGGCAAAACTGGAAGTTTTGGCAGTGATTCACTGGATGGATCACCATTGGTGAGTTTTGAAACAAAGACGCCATAAATTTGTAGCAATGTTCCCATTTCTCTGTAACGCGACCACTTTTCTTGACTGCTGCACAATAATCTATTTACTATGTATATCACTCCACGACCACTTGTATTTTTGTCACCGAATAAAATGCACAACAACAATCATTTCATTGTCGATCCTTCATTCTTTGTAATTTTTGAATTCAAATCTACTGGAATGAATAAAATATTTGAGATTTGTCCCTCTCAATGTTGACGAACATGACGATGAGAGATGAATGAAGCTCTTGTACAATAATACGACTGAAATGGGTGGACTAAGACAAGTTGTGGTAGAGCATGTTTGGGAATGACCAAAAAATTGTTTGAATTCTCTAGACAAAGTCCAGAAGAGTGATTGGGAAGAATGGGAATATTCCCAGTTCTGGAATTACTTGACTTGCACTGCACCAACATTGATCGTTGTCAGAATCTCCAATTGGTCACTTTTAACTGCTTCCACTTGAACTCACACTCTGAATATAGTTAACAAACTATTATGCATCTCCTCCCCCTTCCACTAAACATTTCCACGTTTTTTCCCCTTTCTTTCTCCTTCCACAATTTACTTTATCTCAATAATCTCTCTTTAGCTTCATGACCATTTCATAGAGAATTTGCCTTGTATACTTAACCTTGAATCACTATCCCCCTTTTTTCTCTCTCTTTCTTCGTTTCCGTCTCTCGTCTGTCTCTGTATGCCCTACTTTAATGTGGAACTGTGGAAATGTTGCTGAATGAGAAAAGACATTACTCTTCTTCACTTTCTGTGCACTCGTCCATTAGAATCTTTCTCCCTTGCATAGCCCTCCTTTTTACTTTCTCCCTCGCTTTCTCCTCCACCATGAAAAAGACTTTTATATAATATTTAATGCCTTCATGAATTGTAAATTTCTTATTATTTGTCCTTTCCAACTTTTTGACAAAAGTAATTAAAATTCTTGTTCACTCAATTTAAATACTTTTCAAATATTTAAAACAATTTATCCGTCCTTGTCTCACTTGCCCCGGTCCTCTCCTGTTCCTATTTCTGGACAGAGAGAAACCTTGTTGAGGAATAACAAAGATGAATCATGTTCTCAACGACACCATAAAGTATGATGGTGGTCACAGATTATTCTGATTAACTATATAAATTAACGGTATAATGCAGAAGAAATTCTTGAGACAAATTTTGTCCATGTACAACCGTTGGAATGTTTGAGTCACTGCTACAAGCCGTCCCTCGTCGTGGTCCAGTCAACAATGGGGAGGAATGATGCAGACTCTTGCCAAGGAAGTACTTGAACTTTATCCGCACTCACCCAGTTTCTCTCCTCCTCCTCCTCAATGTTGTAGAGTAATCCTCACAAATTCTTTTTTGAATGTTTTGTATGAGAAATGGACAAAAATACAGCAAAAATAAAAACATAAAGTTTTTTGGAGGTGCTGCAGGACTTGAATGGAGAGGGAGAGGTACACGAGTTGAGAAGGCAAACAAGTAGAGAATAGAATCAGATCAAGAATTACTACACAGTATTTTATATGGGGCACATAAACCAAGGAGAAATGACGTGGTTCACTCTCCTTTTTTATGACTCTGCATGTTTCGACATGCCGGGAGACGACGGCGAAGGAGCGGAGGTGGTACAACAAATAATAAAAAAAAAACACAACTTGACAAAAAAAACTACATCATTCATTCTTCAATCGTCAGGCTTGAAATATTTAAATACAATCACACTTTAATTTTGATTTCCCAAAGTGGATCCTCCTTCATTTTCCAAAATAGTTGCCATTTTCATTATTGACACATCAATTTTTATTTGATAGGAAAAGAGAAGGAGGGGGGAGAGTGATCGTGAAGAAGTTGTTAATGGACATTTGAATAAAATATAAACTCAATGAAATGAATGCTCTTGGAGAGAGAGAGATGGAAACTAATAATATTTGAGATGATGGACAAAATCTTCATTTGATTTGAGAGGAATTTGCCAAGGAACGTGAAGGAAATTTGAGATTGTCTCACTTTTTTTGTTTTTCATTTCCACAGGATTATCTTCGTCTGCAGTAGAAATAAGGGGAGGGGGGTCGAGGAGGTCAACTCTGAAAATATTGTTGAGTATTTTACAACTCTGGGATGAAGTGTACATAATGTATAGAGGCTATAAAAGAGTGCATGGATTATTTAGCTCTTCATTTTTATGCGTTCTCAACTTAAATAAATGCGTAAAATACGTGATCAACATCCACCTAAAAATGTTTGTTATCAACCTCATCCACTCATACCCACCTACATACATAACTATTTTATAAAATAATATAAAATTGTATGATTGCGGCGACTTGCGGTTTTGGGCTGCGTCTTTATTTCTCTCTTGATTCCCTGCATTCAAAAAAAGGTAAAGGGGAAAGTATGGCTACCATGTCTACCTTTAATCTCACCAAAATATGGATAATATTCTCCCCTTTATTTTTTTCCACTTTCCTTGGCACTTGTCGCTTGGTGGTGACTGGTCACAATTTTTTGACAGGAATGAAATGAAGGATACAGCTAAAAAATTTCTTCTCTCGACTTTCACACGAACACCCGCACTAAAAAGACGGAAAGGAAATTTATTTTCGTTTCCACGTCCGAAACTCCTACACAAAAGAAGGAAATTAAGCTTTCACACATTTTAAAAATTATTTTTCTTTATTCTTTTCTACTCCTACAATCATACTCTCATTGTACTAATTTGACTGATGGGTCAACTTTTCATTTTCTGTAACATGAATCAACCATAGAGACATTTTGACAATAAATTATACCCCAATTTTGATGACGTAGAACGCAGAGTCATGGTCAAAATTTCTCCCTCATTAAATTTTATTTTTTGTCAACAAAATGACAGTATAATTTTATTATATTGAACAAAGTAGAAATTTATATTTAATTCTTGTTAGAAAATTCGATGAGGAAAACAAGGAAAGGTAATGATTGGCGTAAAAAGAACCACATGACCCCAGTGGACACGCCAACTGTAGTCTGACATTGACTTTTACTCGACAATTTGTTCCCAAATTGGCAAATATCATGCCAGAGTCAGAGAGACTAGTCCGGTTTCTCTTCTTTTCTCTCGTTAGTTATCTAAATGCGTCTCTTTCCATCCAATCACATTCAATACATAAACCTGATATTTAAAATTCCATATAGTGAATATAAACAGAGCAGGATGGAATTTCCCGCACTGGAAATTTTCACAATTAATTTTCTAAAGCCTCTGTGTACTTACTTAATGGACTGCGCTAATGGATATGTATATGTAATTAAAATTATCTTGCAAGACGAAACATTTGTGCAACATGTCTTCACTTATACTTAATAAAAGTTTTTAGAGTTCTTTGATAAAAGTTTTGACTTTATTAACGTCTTGTATAAATTATTATAATGCAATACCGCGTGAAGAACTCGGTCTAACATTCTTTTTCCTAAATTTTTTCACGTTTGTTTTTAAATTTAACTAAAAGTAATGATATTTTCTGTGCATCATAATTCGTATTATTTGAAACCAATAATTATCTCATAAACTCCTTTTCTTGTAATTAAATAAATCATTTTGTAGAAACAATCTAGATAACATAAAAGTCATTGAAATGGTTTATGTACAGAGAGACTACAGGTAATAATTCTTTTCTTGTTTGAACCAGATTTATTTTATTGGGATCTAATAGCCTACATTTTTTCATGTATTTGCGACAATTATGTTGACCTTTCATGGTTATGTAGTTTGTTCACGTGTACGTAAGGATATTAAATTGGACAAAATGTGTAAATGAAGACGTTGACATTTGCTTGAATGCAGTAAATCAATTGTGTTGTCCCATTGCATCACCGTTCTTCGTCATTTGTGACTAGAGTACACGACTCTGTGTGTAGGAATGACGATTGAGATCGGACAGGAAGTACTTAATTTTTATTGCGATCCGAAAATCAACTAAAAAGAACTTTCTTCCCTTGAATTAGTTTTTCTTGACCTCTCGAACCAAATAAAATGAGACATCTTCCTCCATGCGTCTATAGTCCTTTGTCACCATATCTCAAGATCTTTGCATACAAAAACTTGCATATAAATGTGTTCAGTTGCAACTCACTTTTGGCTTGTAGTATTTTTATACAAAAAAAATAATTTTTTTTTTGATTTTGCGGAAAATAAAAAATACGCTTTGTATACTGCAGAAGATGAGAGTTGACCGGAATTTCCTTGATGATAAATGAGAGGGGGGCGTTGAGACGAAAAGGTCAAGAGGAAATTATAGCATGTGGTGGGTAGATTGTTGATAAATGTCAACCCATGAAATAATTGTATCTACCGTATTGATTCAATGAAATCCCATATGGTGAGGGTCTTGGGGTGATTTTATCTCGTTATTGCATGTTCAAACATAAAACTAGGGTTAATTTCCGCTCTAGGAGAAATTCCAGGATGTTGTAGAATTCGGAGGCTTAATGAAATTCACGGTATGTTGGGAAATATAGTGGAATGCGTAATCACGAGTATAAATATATTGCTGTCACCTTTTTATGATTTATGTCATTTTAATTCACCCATTTCTTACACCGGATTCAACTATAATTAGTTTTAAATGTGGTTTACAACACCATAAATGTTACAAGGTTCTCCTTTAGCCCCTCATGTCTCTTCTTTACATTTGTAGTTGTTTATTTTATGTGCTTCTGGTCAAAAAATGAAAATGTTATTTACAGTATACAAAAGAAGTTCATGCTAATTATTTATTGTTTGTATAAATTCTTCACTTCAATAACCAATTTGACTTGTAGAAATTCATGACATAACAAACAAAAATTTAAATGCTTTTTTGTCAGTACAACCCCAACTTTTTTAACTACAGTTTTCTCATATTGGGCAGTCTCTTTGAATTGAAGTATAAATAATTATAATTACATGTTGCATGTTTTAAACTCCACGGAAATTCATGTAACAATTGTAAATGTCTTTAGTTTTAGTCTGCGATGATACAAAGACAAGCAAGAGGGAAGGATCAGTGAATCACAAATTGATATGTGAGTGCATAGAATATTTTTATATAAAAAACATATGCCTACATTCAACGATATTTAGTATTAAATAGTCTCGTACATTCAAATCTTACAATTATAGTTAGAAAGATGTATGAAAAATATGTTAAGGAATCTTGAAAAGGAGGGAACCATCCTCCGGATCAGAAATGGGACTGGTCAAATCAACAACTTTAGCAGATGTTTTTCCTTTGATCACCAGTGACTTTTGAATGAGATTGTCGTCTACCCCTACCACTTCCATGTTGATGGTCCGGGCTGAACTATTTATTCGGGTAGTTAAAAGTCCATTCGGTTGACCCACTTGAACTTTGATGACCACACATCCTTTATTTGTACAAGCAGTGATTGGGAAGCCACAGGATTTTATTTTGTATCCATTTGCTCTGATCTTTGTCACATCAAACCTACGTAATACGAATATTAATAATTATTAACAAATTTTAACTACTGTACTTGATGTATTGCTTTTATTTATTATCAGCATCATCATTTACATGAGAATGCGTAGGGGGAAGAAATGATTGCTAATGTATTTCATGAT
The DNA here is from genome assembly GCA_034700945.1 of Arrhopalites spinosus. Classification (NCBI taxonomy): domain Eukaryota; kingdom Metazoa; phylum Arthropoda; class Collembola; order Symphypleona; family Arrhopalitidae; genus Arrhopalites; species Arrhopalites spinosus. The sequence continues at coordinate 21,134 of JAQIVZ010000135.1, forward strand.
TAAGATTAAACGTATGTATATGTACAAATTATAAGGACGGCGTGGCATGAGCAATTAAATACGCTGTTAACTTTACATAGCAATTTCTGCGTCATCAGTGATTCATTAAAAATATTAATTTCATTTTTATCTCTAATATACAAACGCCATGAACCATTTGTCAATTGTTATTGTCGACAGTAAACTGACAAAATTTGATATAAAATAATCCTATTCAAGGTGTTCTTAATTTTAAAGCGTTTCAAAAATGTAAACAACAAATCAAGTCTGTTTAACAGTATAATAAATGATAATAAACAATAAGAAATTAGTAATGGTAGACTTACATTTGTTGATCCTCGAGATTGACAATCGTAAATTTCATTTTGTTTTTCTTTGGTCGATTGAGACTAGGAAATATACGATAGAGAATGGGAGAGGAGATGGCTTTGTTTTTCTTTCTGTGTCTTCTCAATATTTTACGTTTCCTCAAGTTGACAACTTTATAATTATCCAGGCCTGACTCGAGACTATTGAGATGAATGGAGGTTTCACTTAAATATTTGGTGTCCTCCCAACAATTCCAAAATCGAGTCCATTCTCTAGTCCCCGGGTAGTCTGTACACAATCTTTCGTTCACATTTCTTGAGTATTTAAAATCCCTTTGACCTCTTCCAGCTGGACAGAAAAATTTGCTAAACCACTTTAGAGGATTCATCCTCCCAGTTCTCAAGGATAATTGATAATTAAGAACACGACATGTGATTAATAATCTTTACTTGACACATTTCTCTCCCTCTCTCTCTCCAATACTTTGAGCACACACAAAGAAAACAAGAATGTTCTGCCTTCAGTTTCTTTAAATTGTCTAAGATGGTATAAATTTTTTCGCAAGCAGAGCGAATGTTTTTTACGACGACACTAAGGGACAAATGAACAGACGGACAGAAAGAGTCAAACAAAGGGTGTCCAATGAGGACTCTTCATAATTGTCTCAGCCGATCATTTTTATTTCACTTTCTCACGATGATAGAGGAGGACAGATTCCTTCCCTCATGTGACTTACAATCTGAGACTTTAAATATGAGCACCTTCAACTATTTTTCATATGTAGTTAATTGAATAGTTTGAGAAAATAATTAACTTGTCAGGGTTTGTATACACACTGAACCAAGTATTGAAGACTATTTATGCCGCTACTCTCTCTCTCTCCCTCCTCAACATCTTTGTTTACATAAACTATTTACTGTTGACACTGATGATGATGCTCGAGTATCTTCTGTTATAGGAAATTCTGATAACCGATAACACGTCGGTTATCGATAGTTAGTCAACTCATTATTAAATTTCTGCTGATTATTTTTCTCTTCTTTAAACTACCCATTTTTTACATCAACCTACTTTTTAAATGCCTACGAGTGCTTTCATAAAGCACGGAATATTTTGTGAAATAAAAATAAATTATACTGATGTATCATCACATGAAATTTAATATGAAATAATTATTTCAATGAGAATTCCTTCAATAAAATTGTCAAGGAGGGAAAGATTATTGTATAGATGATTTTTGTGAGCACTCATTTTAATTGATTTGGAATGTTTTTGGTAAGAAAAGGCCAAGAGGTTTGTTTATCCACGTGGTATGATTGTAGAGTATATTTCCTGGCTGTGTTGTCTGTTATTCGTATGATGACACTGTAGTTGACAAAATAATTTCAAGAAGCATAAAAATATTTGTATGTATAACGTATTGTAGACTTGGTTGACTCATCCTCAGCACCAAGAAGATGGAAGTAAATGGAACGTTGACTCTGAAGTGAATGTAGACATCATGAGGGGAGAGATAAGACAATTTTATAGAAGATGATCGTCAACTGACAATAATTACGTTTCTGTAATGTGAGTTGCTCAGAAGAAATAAAAGGGTATTCAATAGCCAACAAATCCTGGAGTGCATAACAAGACTTTACTCATAATCTCACTTACCCAGTAGGACAAATTGTTAAGAATTAAAATTGTCAATTTCATTATTCTAGTTTTAAGAATATGAGTGGACTTAATTTCCTGGCAATTAGCAAGACAATAGAACAAAATCATCGTAGAATTTGTCTACAGTTGTGTCAACCGGAAATGAGCCGGATACGAGAATGAGCAAACAAAAATTTGTGGAAAAAAGTTGACAATGTTACTTGTAATAGTATATTAGTTGTATGTTCTTCATCATCAAAAAATAATGCATGTTTATGAAAGTTTATACAGGGAGGAGTGATATTTGTAGTCTGATGACAATAAACTTCTTTGACAAGATTCAAAGAAAATTATTTGAAAATTTTGATCATGTCTATAGGAGTTTACATGGTCATATGTACTGTACCGTACACACATGAATATTCCGATTGACTTAATTGTAATTTAATCACATATTTACTGCGCTATGAGTCATGCGTTGATTACTTTCCTAATGACACTGGGTTAATTGACATTCCTTCTTTTCTTCTCTCATATTACAATAACATTGAATATGTTAAATTAGCAATAGAAAAGTTCAATACAAAATGCTAACAAAATATATCATGTTGTCAAAAAGAAGGACAGGTTGTGATAACATGACCTGACGCATATTTTGAGGAATTATATGAAAACATCTGCTGATGGTGATGTCTTTTTTATTTTATTGACTTTAAATTGAGTAAAATCTTTACACATTAAAATCTACACTTGGCTTTAAGTTGAATGATTTATTTTGAAAGAGATGAACAGAGTAATACAATGACGTGTATTATCTACCGGTTCAACTATGAATACTATTCATTGAATAGTTGTCATTAACAATAAATGCAGTTTTGAAACAGGACCATGATAATATTTAACCAACGACATTCACAACATTACCATTTGAAATGACACTGCTACTACTACTACTACCAGTGTTTTCAGTTGGTCCAGAAATTAAAATAGTTTCGTCCTTAACTTCATGTTTAATACTGGTCATCTTCAAATTTTGAGGAGGTTCAAAGACGAGAAATTTGGTCACATTATGAGGATATACCAAATCCCAATGTAATTTGTGTTCAGTTGCATTCAGAGTTAAATTGTCCGGCTTTCCAATAAAGACTTGAATGTTCATCTGACCGTTCACAGAATTTGAGCTAATACTGAGACCTTTAGCTCGAATGGAGTAACCATTTAATAGAATTGACGAGTCTGCACCGTCATTGCCACTATTGTCATGATATTTTGGGGTAATGTTAAATGAAATGCTCAAACTTGAAAAATAATGTTATTTATTTGCTTACGAATTGCTCATGTTGAGTACTTGGGTCTGATATTCCTGCATTTGTTGTCCAAAGGCTTGCATCTGCTGACTATAGTTGTCCCAACACTGATTCCACTCTGTAGATCCTGGAAAAGCGGAGCAAAAGGGTGGCTGAGGATGACTAGGCATCACCGGAACTTTGGACTGGGAACAGGTACTAATTGGAAAATTAATTATCGTCACACCAACAAAAAGGCTAATGATACTGATTTCCAAAATTGAATGCATTCTCTGAAATTAATTATAAAACAAAACTTTTCAAGGTTACAGACAAAAGTGAATAGGAAAAAAATGGGAGAATGGTTTTTAGTGAAAAATTATTCTAACGCGCAGAAGATGACTTTCCAGCAACGTGTAAATTGATAATGAGAGACTCCAGTGGGGATGATGATGATTTTGACGAAAGGTAAATAAAAATTAAGAGTCTCTCTCTCTGAATGGCTGCTTCAATGACGATTGACAATGAGTTTGTAAGCTGGCCTGACACATTGTCGTGACTTTTATTTATCAGTTTTTCTATTGTTATTGTACACTTGCATTATTTTGTCAATAACCTATTAGCTCAGGATGCGCTCTCTCATATAATAATATTCTATTTAACTATCATTTACTAAATTATATCCCATTAATCGTAAGTACTGATGACATTTCCATGATGCCTGTGATTTATTTCCTCAAAAATTCGTGTCTGTTCAAATGCATTATAGTTTCAAAACTAAATTAATTCGATCTGAAACTAGATGAAATTATTGAGTGAGAAATAATTTTTGAGATGATGATAAAGAGTCGCATCCTTTCAACTAAACGCAGTTAAACACCGGAAACTATTTTCTTGATTTTTTTCAAAGACAATTTTTTTGTTCCCCTAAATTTTTTCACTTTTGTTTTTCAAAAACTGCTACTATCAATGGAATCAAATATATTTTTAACTTTTTCATCGTTTTCCCCATAATTCACAATGTGGGGAAACAGAAAATGGTTTTTGCCCTTTTTTTGCATGCACGGTTGTTTATTGTCCAAGATGCCATCCTTGTTCGCCGCTGCAGAACAAAAAATCGTCTTTGAAAAAAATTAAGAGAAAATAAGTAGTTTCCGGTAATTGAGTTTAGTTAAAATTAGTTTTCATCATTTAATTGTCAGTATGAGTCAACCCGAAATGGAGAATGTTCAGGATCTTGAAGAGGGAGCTGACTCGTCATCGAACAGTGATTCAGAATCCGAAAATGAGAACGATGTGACAGTAACCGAAGCGGTTCCAAAAGTCGGTGATGATTCTGATGATACTAGTTCGGAGGAATCGGATGATATGGAAGTAGAGGACTTGGACGAAGTGGAAAAGCAGTTGACTTTGGTTAAGGAACAGGTAATAATCATCATTAAATACAAAATTAATGACAAACAATGGTAGAATTCATGTCATTTAATTGTGTTTATTACTTTTCTTATTTTATAGCTTGTAGAGAGCCCACATAACTATGATCTACTGGTAGAAAAGATTCGTCTAGTTCGACAATCCGGTGAACTGGAACAATTGAGAGACACAAGAGAGAAGTTAAGTAGTCTCTATCCCCTAAGTGAGAGTCTTTGGTTGGACTGGATTAAAGATGAAATGAAATTGGTAGAGGAAGATAAAACAGCCATTTATGAATTATTTGAACGAGCCGTGAAAGACTATTTATGTAAGTATCTGACACTATGATAATATAATATTACTACCACATATAACAATTGATGATATATGAACATGTAATGTAAATTTCTGAATTATGTTTTCAGCTGTTGAAGTTTGGTTAGAGTACACTAAATTTGCTCTCACTGAAATGCATGGAGAAAATGGTGTTGAACAGTGTCGAGAAGTATTTGAGCGAGCCCTCAGTTCCGGTGGTCTTCACGTATCTCTTGGTTCTTTAATCTGGGATGCTTATCGTGACTTTGAAGCGGCAGTCATTGGAGTATGTACTGATGATGAAAGTAGAGTCGAACAAGAGAAACGATACTTAAATGTTTGTCGGCGACAACTCTCTGTACCACTAATTGGAATGGACAAGACTTTTGAGGAAGATTTAAAGACAAAATTACTAGATGATGACATGGACTCTGTCAAGGACAAATTTGACACCGCTTTTAAAAAATTTAAGACTATTGAACCATTTGAACAACAACTTGTGAGTAAAGGTTTTTTTCAAATACACAATGTTGTCTCATTATGTCATGTCTCATGTCAATATTGTTTTCAGACAATTTTATTTTACAAAAGTGACTAATGTGCCCTTTTTATAATACTTTTATAGGTGGCTGTGGAAGGTGATGTGAATTTTAAAGTTCAGAGTTATAAAGATTATATAGCTTTTGAAAAACGTGAAAAGAGTAATCCGGCAAGAATTCAATGTAAGTTCTACAATGAAATTAATTGGTATTTATTTAATTTTAATTGTCAATAATTTATCATAAGTTAATATCTTGTGTGCTTTTTAAAAACATTTCGTACTCATTTAGGTCTTTATGAACGTGGTCTGGCAGAATGTCCTTTGGATTCGTCATTATGGATTGATTACATTCATTATGTATCATCTAGTTTGCCGATTGCTGACATAGTTATGAAAGTTGCTGACCGGTCCACTCGGAATTGTTCTTGGGTTGTAGAGACATGGACAGAATATTTACTTGCCGCCGAACGATTTGATGCTGATAAACTAGTTGGTAAGTCAGTAGTAAAAACATTAAACATTTGTTCATTTTGTCTTGTTTTGTTATGCATTTGTAAATTTTGATGAAATCTCTTTCTCTTGAAATTGTAGGTATCTTTGAAAAGGCTATTTTAAATTTTGTCACCGTGGATCACATAGGCACATTATGGTTAAAGTACTTAGAATGTTTGCGAAGAATTTTAAGGAAAAAAGACTATCCTGAGAAGGATATAATGATATTTACTACCAGCTGCTCAGCTGCTGAAAGACATGTATTGAATGGTAAGGAGTTTTGTTTACCAAATCAAGTTTCATTGTATTTAAACATTTTATAGATTCAAATTGAGTCATTTAATTAATAATCAATTCAATGTAATGATAAATAATATAATTTTAATGTTGTGTTATTTTTACAGTACCAGATGCGCAACCTGAACCAAATGACTATGTGTTTCAAATTGCAATGATGAATATTCGTTTGATGGCACTCAGACCAGAGGGTGTGAAGCATTCAAGAGAGACTTGGGCAGATTTACTTCTTCGAGGCTATGGAACCTCTTTCCGAAATTGGCTTCAATTTTTGATTTTGGAGCAGCGCTACGGGGATGATAATAGTTATAGACAGCAACTTAGTAAAGCCACAGCTTATATTAAAGATGACGTACTTGGTGTTGCTAATTTATGGCTCAATTTTGAACGAGATAATGGGGATGTTAATCAACTACAAACAAGCCAAAAGAAGATTGCAAAATACTTAGAAGAACAAGCTGCACAAGAATCCTATAACGCTGTTCCTCCACGGAGATTTAATAATAGGCCTCAAAGACCCGGTCTAGGAAGAAATAAGGTAAAAAGAATTGAATGCAAAATAATATTTTTTAGCTTCTACATAAATGATGGTAATGAAATACAATCATTTGACTAAATAAGTAATTTAATGTGATTTATTATTTAATTTGTACAGAGGCAGTTTCAAGATACTGACAATAATCCCAGACATAGAAACTTTCAAGATAATGATCCACAAAATAAAAACTTTCAGAGTGGCGGTAATAATCCCAGACATCGAAATTTTCAGGGTAATGATCCCAGGAAAAGAAAATTTCAAGATAATGATTTCAACAAGAGAAAGGTTGAAAATAACGAGACTGATTTCAAGAAAAGAAAATTTGAGGGCGGCGATCAGGACTCTAAGAATCAAAAATTTCAAGGTGATGATAATGAACCCAAAAATCAAAAATTTCAGGGTAAAGATCAAGAGTCCAGGAATCAAAAACTTCAAGGTAAAGATCAAGGGCCTAGGAATCAGAAATATCAGGGCAACAATTTTCAAAAAAATAGATTTCCAAACGATCAAAGGATGTTCAAACCACCAACAAGAATGGTACGACGTCGTCCACAAGCATCTTTTGTTCCCCGCTCTCTGCAAATTCAGGCAAATAAACCAAGTACAGATACAAATAAACCACACACCGAAGCAAACGTACCAAGTAAAGACACTACAACTTGAGAAAATGAAAATGAAATTGATACGAATATGACAGGTAATAATTGCAATGTAGATTTTGATATGTATACGCACAGTACATATTACTGTTGACAAACGAAACCAAATGTAATGAATTTATTCATTTCTTTCGTTTTCGTTGGATTCATTTTAAAAAATGATCTGCATGTTGCAGACTATTATTTTAGAAAACATGAACTAGGGAGAACGTCGTTATGTATAATATGTAAATATTTTTTTGTGACCGTCTAAAATGTTGTCTTTGACTTGTTCATTACATCAGTTAAATTGGATAATTATCCAAAAGTCAAGGTACATATCAACACCATATAAATTGTACTTTTGAGTGTAGAGGGTCTTATCATAGATAGAATACATAATAAAGATATAAGACGATAGGATGGAAGAAGGTTAAATGGAAGCTTTGAAAGAGAAGTGGAATGTTATGAAAAATGTCTTTGGTACACTTAATGTCTTTGTATGTAGGATAAATATTCTCAACATTAGTTTCTCAAGAGGAAGAGTAGTCTGTATATAATATATATAATACGAGTATTACACATAATTTATGGAATGTATGGATACAAGTTATATAATAATACTTAGTTAATTTTAACATTTGAACTGAGATACACCTTGAAATGAGAGAACTCCATCAAAGAAAATTTGTTTATCAGAACTATCAGAGATATGAAGGAAAAATAGTTTTTCAGCCGAGACAGGGTGCCAACTGCCATAAGTACTGAAAAAGCAAATTTCAATTTCAAACATATTTTAGACTAATCATAATTAATTATTATTTTATATAAAGTTACTCTTGTAATTGACCTAAAGCTATTGCTATAAGTAAACTGAATTAAATGACTTGAATATTTAACAGAATTTTTTTTACTAACCAGGCAGGGTTCGAGTCGTTCTTTGGTCCATAGTAATGACATCGTTCTGACTCTCTCACTGATGGAATGTACTCGTACACGTCCACCCTCTCGCACTTTTGCAGTGCCAGAATTATTCCTGAAATTTTTGAATACATAAAAAACGTATAAATCTCTCTACTCAAAGTACTATTATTCATTTCATGTAGTAAGTATGTAGAGTGAAATTTATGGTAATTTTTTTATCCATGCACCTATAAATCCAGAAGTAGGCGGATTTCCATAAATTCTTGCAAAAGTGAACTCTTGTAGAAGTTCCCATAATCTCCATATAACTCGACAGTCTAGTACATAAAATCTATTCTTATCCCATTGACTCCGATTCGTCAAGTTAAAATATTTCTCAAAGAAGGGAAAGTCTGGTCGTGCGTACCACTGAAAAGATTGCAAAAAAATTATTTTAATAAGTAGAAAAATAAAATTAGAAGAACAATGTATTAGTATGACGGAGTAAGGTACCTGTTCAAAAGTGGATGAAAAATTACAAGGATCCCAAATGAGATATTTTTTATTTTGAGCCCATAAATTATCAGATTGAGCATCGCTCACTACTTGACCCACCGTCTCATTATCCTCTCCGATGGGATACATGGAAGAATATGGAAATTTAAATCGGGGCTTCGTGACAACTAGAAAAATTTGGAAATTATAAGTTTTGATTTTACTTTTTAATTTATATGAATTGTTCTAAGGAAGAAAACAAAGGAATACTCACTTTGAGAGTTGACGATCCGCATGGATGTCAAAGCCCCGACGTCCTGTTCATGACCTGATTACATTCAAAATTAGGTAAAAATTGTCCATGTTTTTTGTAGGTAGAAAGTATGAATTGAATTTAACTCACCATCCGTTGGAGCATTATTAAATCTTAGGATAAACTCGTGAGCATCTGTTAGGAAAAATTAAAGCAAACATTTGAATACCCATAAAATAACAAATCTTATTGTTAGTCTCCTAAATAATTGTTGTAATTTTATTTACCAATGTCGACTCCATGTTTCGCTTTATCCAAAGCAGCTATACAAGAACAATGCATGTAGTCACAATCATTTTTACAGTGCCAAATTTTCTTCACGTCATAAATTATGATTTAATTGTTTATTTCATAAAAAATTATCAAAAAAAGTCACCTGAATTTGGAACTACTGCACAAGATTGATAGAGAGGTTGATCCGGTCCAAAATTTTGCTCTTCTTGACGTTGAGCCTCACTAAAGAGTGATTCATCGGGAAATGTTTTGCCCTTTAGTAGTGGACTTGATTTTTCACCCAAAATGTCAAATGACAATCTCTTGATTCGACACATGATCTCTTCTCTGTCGACTTTTGATCTAGACCTGAGTTGTGTAAAATTCACACCATATTGATTGATGTGTCCTGAAATGACAATTTAAAAAACAAACAGATAAAAGTCACTGATGATGAGAATATTTAAAGAGACTGACCCTTGAGTTTGGATCCATTGAGAAGATGTGTTCTTAGCTTTGAGATAACTCTCATTTTGAGTGTTTGAATGGCACGACCGTCTTCAGCATTAAGGAGCTTGTTGTCATCGACGGTGCTGAGCCCCTGAAGACTGACATCCTCCTTTGACCTTTGATTTCCTTGTTTATTAGCCTGAGAGATGAGTGGATTCGTATTATGGTTGGGATATATTTGGTCACCATCCCCCATAAAAACTTGATTTGGCCCTTTTGGTTTGACATTTAACCCTGCTATATTGAGACTACCTAATCCCACCAATAAATCTTCGCGACCACCCCCAAAAAATAAAAACCAGTAATTTTAAATCAAGAATATTAATTTAAATATGATTGACTTTTTTCACAAGTTAGTTTTAAAGTAAGTACCTTCTCGACCACGAAAAGTGATCCATGCCATATAAGAGAAAATGAGGAAGCCCGAGAAGAAGAGTACAAGTAGGAATACTGGCAAGATTTTCATTATATTTGGAAATCCCATCCTCATTCCTACATACTAATCCCTACAACTATCTCTTTTAGACATTGGTATTGTTCTCATTATTTGTTTTCTAAAAAGGAATCTCTATCCGATAGAGTCTATCGTATACTAATTATATTTAACAGTACTCTATATTATTTTCATGTCATTTTTATATGTAATAGCTATTTCTTTTGTACAATAATAATTACAACTCAGTTATCTAATACCCTTCCCTCTTGTTATTCACATTCTGTAGTCATTTACTCTTGTGAAATGAGGTTTTATTTTTGTATTCTAAATACTTTCTCAAATTGCCTTTTCTCTATTATTATTTTTGTTACTTTTATACACTTTTGAATAATTCACAGCACAGGAGGAGCACAGATGACATCGATTATTAGTCGTCATCCTTCTGGATTTGATTCTAACACTACCCACCAAAATATTGCTTTCTCTCTCTCTCAGACTACTGATTCAGCAGTACAAAGTGACCTAGGACAAGAGCTAAAAAAATTCTTTTACGTTTTAAATAGGATTTATGGTCCATTTCTAGTTTGTCCATGAGCTATCTACCTGTCTGCACAGGATTAGACTTTGTGTGTAAAGTAATCATGAGCAAAGAGACCGATATGCTCAGTAGCTGCTGCTGCATCCTTTTTGGTATCTGCATCATGCCATCAACTCTATGAAAAAAAGGATCCCTCTCTGCTCACACTCCGCGACTTTCTCTTGCCTTTCTCTCTGAGAGGGGGGGGGGGTAAAGAGACCCGGGTTTTGAGCCTCATCTGATTTCTTGTGATTTCCTCCCGGGAAACTATAAGTAACCCGAGCTTCTTAGCTACTGGAGAAATTCTAGAGACAAACTGTTGCGTCCCCCTCTGTTTTGACATGTTACCTGTACTTATACATTCCCTGGTAATATACCCAATGGTCCCTATATGTACACTTGCTCATTCGAATTATCGTCAAGAGAAAGTTCAAAGACTTGCTATTCCGATTACGGTGAGCGGGTATAAAACTGTCTAGGTGCGGACATAAAGTACTCAAAAAGACATCTTTATGCACTTTCTCCATCCCTTTGATTCTTTTCACTCTGTCGGCTCACTATCTTTTAGTAATCCATCGTCTCTTGCATTAAATATTTAGTATTCTACGCATACACTTTTTTTATTTGTTGATTTCTTTAATAAATTACGATCAAGTATTCTTTATGGTGCAATCTGATACAGCTTAGGTGAGTTAATTTCTCCTCCGAGTAGATAAAAAGAAGGAATAAAAATTGTGACCCGTACGAAATTTTCTAAGTATGTACTGTACACGTCTTTTTTATGATGACATTAAAATGTGAAAATGAGCTAGGAAATAGTCCAATACAAACAACAACAATTCTTTATTCTTGAATAATATAAATAATCTGAAATAAATATATACCAAAGGTAGATTGTTGTTACATAGAACGGACGTAACTGTCGAGGAAATACTTGTTGTTGATTCTCTCTAGAGCATCACTATGATTTGGGTTACATAATTTTTGTGAATTCCTCACTTACAGACACAATACAGTTTTTATTGAGCTGGCTTGTCTTTACATGAAGGAGACTCATAAGGAAGCCTTGCTGCCTTGAGGCAATGATAAATCATGGGTTAACTTGTAGTAGAAAGTCGGGTTTGAGGGTGAGAAGCCATTGATGGAAATGCAAGATGCATAAAACGGTCAGTGAAATGGATGCAATTTGGTGTGATATTGTAGGAAAGGTATCGTATGTGTAGTGTGTCTCTGTGTAAGTGTACGGTGAGACAGGGAGAGAGATGTAGTTGAAGAATTCTAGGAATGTGTGTGTAGCAGCATGAAAGAGATCGATAACCTCAACCTCTCACAAATGATGCAGCAGCGGAGGAGGATAAAGAACAACTATAGCTACCTACCTACTTGTGTATGTACACAACAACAAGGAGAGAAATGATTAATAAAAATCATCAAAACAGCTACTCTCAGATATCTTTTATATATTTAATTCTTTTTTTCTTCTTCAAATAGACGACGTTTGCACTTTAATTTAGACATTCTTTCCCATTCATAACATATATTATTACAAAGAAGAATACATTAACATGACACGCTCTCAACAAAATATCATCATAATATATCATCATTGACAACAACAACAAGAACACTTAACACTACACATTCATCAAAGTTATCATAATATATTTTATATGTATCATATAATATTCATCATATATTCATTGTATAATAATTACAAACAAACGACGTTCATCCACTTGACCTTACTGTACTCTTTGACATATTAATTATCAAAATGTGTGTCTGTATGTGTGTTTATGTATGTTTATGTGTATGTGATTTTTTTTTAAATTATTGAGTCTCAGGAAGTGGACTTTTTTTTCTTTCTTTTTTTTCATCTTTCCTTTAGATCACGCTGTAGGTTACAACACAAAGATGTGCTTTGCACTAGAGGAAATTTTGTTGGCGGTGTCCAGATGACTTTCCTGTAAAGAATCAGAATGAAAATTATTATTATTATATCAATCCTAGTCTTGCCTTGAACATTGTAAGTAATTTAATGTACTTTTATGAATGAATCTTCAAGATTCAATCTTGAATGGAGTGTATATGTAATAATAGTAAAATAATTAATTTGTACTTACGTATGTCATCTGTGTATTAGGCTCCAATACTAGACGCTCCTTAATCTTCCGACTGCAAAAGAGACAACAAAACATTTTCATTATTTCAAGACATTTATTTAATATGTGTACCTAAATTATTTTCTGTATAAATAAAAGTTAAAATGAACAACTATTCTCTTCTTTATAATTTGTAAGTCTATCAACATGAAACATAAAACTACTCGTTCATACACGTCAATATTCATTCATTCAATTTATTCTAGGTATCCAAAATGGAATATTCAAATAACCTAGAAATACTCCAAACATGTAAGTATAACATGGAAAACTGTCTGTAGAGGATTTAAATATTATATGTACTCTGTCAAATGCTACAACTATTGTGAAGAAAATTGCAACAGGAGGGCAAACGCAAATTAGATAACAAGAGTGACAAAATAGATATTCCATTAGAGATTCAAATGGGAAATAAACCAGTCACTTTTTTACATTTGTATACTTATTATACACACAACTACAAGTATTAAAATCTTTATACGAGACTGGTATTGTACACAATGTGTTGAGATAATATAACAGTAACCAAATAAATACGTATTCTAAACGGAAATTATAATGAATTAGTTGAAGACAAAAAAAGATTTAAAAATAAAACTCACCCAATATTCATGATACGCTCCTTATTTTTACAATTTGCAGTCCAAACAGATATTTTGTCTACCTTGTTTCGAACATCGACTACGGCACCACATATATCATCCCCATCCTCATCAAATGCTTCGCCGATGAGACATAAAAGCTGTAAAAAGACATGAAAAAATGTAGTTTTGGACAAAATGACAATTGAGTGAGGTATTGCTCATGATGACAAGAGTATTGAGAGAAAATGTGTTGGGAATAATGACAAGTATTGAGAGAAAAAAACCTTACCACTTCAAGCCATTTATCATCAAGTAAAGTTCGATGTTTTCTCTCGAAATTAATTAACCACCTGCCACCGTCTCGATTTCCGGCATCTTCCCACATGGGTTTCAGTCCTTCCTTGAAAACAAAATATGAACAGCCATTCCGAATTTCACTGGCACTCTTGATGTGATTAAAAACAGACCAAAAGTCTTCCACTGTGGTGAATGGACTCACAACCCTTAAATTGTCTTCCCAAGATCTTTCCTTATTGTTTTCAAAATACCAAAACTTCCACAGATTTTGCAACTGATGTTTTTGTTCCTCCATAATATCTGCAGTTGGACTCTCTTTTCCCTCGGCCTTTTCTTCTTTTACTTCTTCCGGATTTGGATTCATGATTTTTGTCTCTAATAAAAATTCTCGGACAACAGTCTGGCGCTGACTGCATATAACAAGCCCGGGCCGTTTGAATCCTCATCCAATCTTTTTCATGTCTGTCAGACTAGAGTGCCGGCTTGTCCTCAATTTCATTCGAATTGGCCAAGTTCCGGTCCCATGTCTCAGATGGTGCGAGTGAAGTGGCTGCCTAACGTCAAATGCTCTCGAGTAAATTCTGCATTTTATTTTATTTTCTTCCGTCAATCCGGGCAGTCTGAATAGTAGGCAGTTATTGTAACAGGTAATTATATTTTAAGTACCCCTGTTAATTCAAACTAAATATAGGTTATATTACTAAAGCCCTTTTTTGTCTTGTGGTAATTTAACTGAGTCCGAGAGAGAGAGATTCACCGTGGGATGATGTTATGGTACAAAATTTTACAATTGAAAACAGACCTCCAAAGTGGTCATAGGAAATTTGTTTGCTAATTTTTCGCCTGTCTAATCAATTTAAAAAAAGAGGAAAAAAAGGGGAAAAAGTTGCCTAAAGCCGTTAAAGACAACTGTAAGTTTTTGTGCCTGGCTTGCTCGGGCTCTTTCCTCTGGGGGCACTCAGATTGGCCATTACACGTTTTTTTGTGTGAAAAAGTCTTTGTTCAAGACCCATAGTAAAAGTATGGAAGGAGGCTCATCTCAATAATTGTTTAAACATTTCCAATGAATTTTCCACACTAAACAAAGTAAGCGTGTGCTTCCTATTGTGCTCCTCTCCTCGTTCACAAACCATGTTTGTGTTTTTAGAAAAGGATTACATTTTTCAATGTCCTTGTACATTTATTTTATTATGTCTCATTTTCTAAGCGTTTTATCAAGTACCGATACACCAATCCTCTAGACACTTTGTACTAGAACTAGAAGGGTAAAAGGTTAGCCTCAAGTTTTGATTTCTCAGCTTGGGTCTCCATTGAATGATTTTCTTCTAATTAAACGTGTTTTTAATAGACAATACAGATGTATGTACACAATATCCTTTTATTTATGATGCCATTATTATTTAGTTTTTAAAAGGTTATTTTCGTGTTCCATGTAGCTATACAGAAAAGTGAAATCCATGTACAAGAACAAATGGAGAGGTACATTGTAGAAATAATTAGCCTAGTTGAAATAAAATATAATTCATTTGTAGCATTGATGCTTAAATGTTCCGCAACCTACGCTAAAGGGAGATTTAGCTAAATATAAAGGTAGAAAACCTTTTAACGTCCACAAGGCGAGATGAAACGAACGAGGTGATCATGGAGCGAATTAAAAATAAAGGAAGTAACAGCAAGTGAACTTATCATTAATGAAAAGAGAGGGATAACTTTTAATTAATTGCAAAGCAACCTCCACTCGTATGTACTTGTTCTTTACTCCTAAAAAAATCTCTAAAGTACATCAAGTTGGAAGGAGCTAGAGATGTAATGTACATATTTTTTTTAATTCCCCCAAAAATAGAATGATCAGGCTCAGTAAGGAAGAAATAGTTAAACATGAACTGAAAAAAAGACGGACAGGGGAAATATAACCTCAACCAAAAAAAATACCATGTATAATATCTATTAATAATAGACTATTATTATAATATGTTAAGTCAAGACTTTATTTTTTTGCATCTTGTGTAGATTAAAAGCATAAAGATATGTGCACTTTCTCATTGTTTCCTTGTGTGTGGGAGCAGAGGAGGATAATAATAGCCAAGTATAAAAATAAGGTAAAAAAAGAATAAGATGATGTAGACTCAATCTTTCTCTCGTGCACAAGACAAGTTTAGACAGGTGTTGAAAAAAAATCAGTGGTGTATTATGCAGTGTAAAAATGCAATGAGCATTTCATTGTGTAGGTCTTGCACGAAATTTTAGCTTCCTTTTTCTCCACTTTTTTTCCCCATATGTTGTATATTTACTTACTATACCAAAAAGCACAAGCATGCAGACACGGTCAAAAGGGTTTATATACTGTATCATTATGTATTCTTTGTAGAACATGTATGTGGTAGTACATACATTAGATCATGTCTTTTTGAATCTTGTTCACAGGTAGTCGATTCCATCATCATTTACCGGAGTCTATCCATTCTAACGGAGGTCACGATACACACAGATAGTCCTATGTATAGAATTTGAACAGAGATCAGAAGAGTCAATTCAATCTCAAATATAACTATACTTATATCCTACTATTAGTCTACTTTTAGTGTTTTTGTTGTACTTTTATCATACAGCGGAAAGTCTACTGTAATACAGCTACCCTACACGTTCAAGTATCTCATTTAATTTATATCGTTTGCTCTCTTCTTCTTTTTGCAAGTTCATGATTCATGATTTCCTTTATTCAGATTACCTACGTACATTATATCATTGGTGTGGTTTGTGGCCTGTCTCTAGCTCCATTTCAGTTTACCTATTATGTGTACGGGGGAAGGAAACAAGTTGAGAAAATAAATTAGTATTGTTGTTCCTTTTCTTCTTCTTTTAATGCAGATTAAATTCGGGCTATTATTATTTATTCTATTGACAGAGGGGAGGATCCATATTTTAAAAATGTATAACTTGTTTACATTATTTTTGTAGAATCCTGCTCTCGGAGGAACAAAAGGAAGATAATTCGATTGACTCTTGTACTAATAAATGTTGGTTGGAGTGTATGAACATGGAGTTACCAAACTGATGACCTTTGATATAATGTAATAGTTGAGGCAGAGCACGAGCACTTTATTATCCTCCCATGATGAATTGTCTCTTTTCTTGAGCTCAAAAGAGTAAAACGTTTAAAAACTCATCTAATTCTAATATTCCTACGAATATACATAAGAGTATAGGACTCTTTTTTATGTTATGTCATTAATCCAGGTTATATATTACAAGAGGAGATGAATATGAATCAAGAGGAAATTATGATGAATTTTTTCATAGCAAGAAAAGGGTTGAATACTTTTATAAAATGTAAAACAATCTTTTGTCAAATATAACATGTACTCCGGCGGTTCATTCACGTAATTCATCAAGTATTTTTTGGTCGTCGCAACGTGTCAAGACACAAAGATGAAGAAAAGAGGAGGACATATCATATCATAGTAGAACAGAGCCATAATACAAAAAAAATTACAAGTAGAGCACAAAAAATTAAAAACTAAGTCATGCAGTTAGAACTTCACCAATTAAAGTTAATCGAATCTTGAGAGTTTTGTTCGTGTGTTTTTGTGGAGAGGTGAGAGATTTAAAGTTTGAAATTCGTGATGAATCTAATTTACTATTTTATTTTATTATAGTAAAGTAAGTGAATCATTTCATCCATTGAGGCATCGGCGTTTTTTGAGGCTTTGAACTACAATTTATCCATGTTATACATACAGCAGCATGTACACGTTACGTGTAATGCTACCTGTACTCTTTTACAAATTGTAAATTATTGTTCCAAATTCTTTTTTCATTGTCTTCTTTTTTTATTAATGTTACAGAGTCTCAAAAAATGTACTCGTTGAATTAATGTTGAGGGGTGTGAGGGTCGGAGACCCTGTTGTCTGGATTCCATATTTGTTCTAAATTCTTGCGTCAAAAACCCCAGATTTTCAAATGTCACTGTCATCCCCAGTTTAATAAACTTGGAACCAGAAATATGTGAAATGAGGGATGTCCATTAAATTATTCTGAATATTACTGGAGTCATAAGTCATCCATTCTCTTTTTTGTCTATAATTTTCTTTGGGGTATTTTAATTGACAAAAAAACTAAATTAAAAATCCTCAAGTCTTTGAACGATATCTGTCCTAATCTGTTCTGTGAGTAGGGGATGACGGTGAGATGGTCACGTCTCTCAGCAGATAATAATATTTCTAATAAAAATTGCATTATGAGTGACTGTAACACTACAAGTACTAATCAACAAAAAATTATAAATAATTATAAAAAAAGGAGACGTGGGGGAGGAGAGGACGGTAGATTAGAAATTGTGAGCAAATCTTTTTGTTTCTCCATCTCTCTATTATTTAAAAGTATAGTGGTAAGTAATTATTATTAAGGCTTTATTTGTGTGTGTGTGCTGTACTTGAGGTGATGAGATGATGACTGAGAATTCCATGTAGTTTTGTCATATTTCATTATTATTATTATGTTTTACCCCCTGGAGAGTGCCCTGAACTAAATATGTCATTTTGTGAAATTGATTCCTTTGGATCGTCCTTCTCATCAACCCATCATGAGATTACTCTTTTTATGAAGCTGTTGAGATGCCATTTAATAGCCCAAATTGGAGGGAACAGAGAGAGAGAAAAACATTATTTAATCTTGTGCCTCTTCAGTCAATGTCCAGACAAGAGTTCCATTCCTACAAATTACAACATGAAAGGCATCTCTTTAAGGTATGAACATTTTAGTATTTAAGAGTGAACGACATTTATTGTCTTGAACTGAACTAAATTTTTAAGATAGTCGTTCCCATTATTATCTTCATGTCCCTGCCCTTGATAAGGAAGATGGAAAGGGTCATATACTTTGTCAAATATCAGAGGTAGCTATCATGATTCCTCCAGAGGAATTACATTTTTCTTGGTGTGGTGTATCTGTATTGTACCACAAAAATATTAGTCTCATTTCTATAATATCAATTTATAAAAAAAGACGCTTTTCATTGAACATTATTTTTATAGACAATAATTGGTCCTCCATGCCTTAAAATTTTTTATTGTCTCAGCTTCAATGTAAATTGTTTCTTTTGAAATTTAGAATAAAATTTAAATGTGGCATGAAACACGATCAGATGGGAGTATCAAAGAGTTTGTGTTGAAATCCCTATTTATTTTGAATCCGTTTTTTTACATTGGCTTTGTTTAAATTTGATAGAGACGGTCTATGACCTAACGTTATTCATCTCTCCTAATTATTTGCTAATGCTATTTATATATTTCTTTTGTTGTTACAGGAAGTGTAATATGACAATAATTTCCTCTCCATTGATTATATTGTACAATCTCTTATTTAATTGTAATTTATTTAATATAATTCCACATGACAAAAAATCCGATTTCCGTTCAACTTTAATTCAATTTTAATTTCCTTTTTAATTTCTTTTGAATGTATAATATTCCCATCCACCTTCTTATGTAATGTGAATCAGGTTGATTTTTTGTGGGCTTTTAAATACATTAACAGGATGAGTTTGGGTGCATCCAGAAATAAAGAGAAAAAATTTGTAATGGAATTAGTCCTCTCTCAATGAAGGAGGAGGAGGAGATGAGATGGACAATGTGGAATGAATTCACCGTCAAGGAACTCAGGTTAACTGTTAACCTGATTTAAAATCGACATTATTAGAATTTTATCTATTTTATCTGTGTTGTGGGAAAGCTGTTTAACCGAATTTTATATAGCCCAAATTTGGTGGTTTCTTATGTTCTTTTAGTGTAGCGTCTCTATTTTAGGGCTATTCTTTTCAGATTAAACTGTGTGTAAGATTTTTTTGTGGAGTGGTATAGATATAGAATTATAAATATATGACAATATTTTATCTATAGGAAGAGAGCTTAAAGTTATACTCTGGTGAAATTGTCCACAAACCACATAAGATAGATTAAGTAGTTTCTGATTGGATATTTAATCACTAAAGTTAAAGTGAGACTACCTACATCCAAGTACTTTTGAGCATGGCATTTTCCCACACTTGGTCACAATAGTTGTCTTTAGATTTAGCGTGGAATTGTTACACAACGCCGTACAATCTCAAGTTCAAGTTCAAGATGACATTTTCTTCACGTTTAAATATGTACTACTCGTATGAGATCATAGGCAGTCATGTTAATGGATATACAATCGAGAATAATGTGGAAGTATGTACTTGAGATTGGAATTTGAGACGAGGACGGACAGTGAATTATGTATGTAGTAGTTATGTTTATCATTGAATAAAATACAAGAGATTTTAGGTCTGTAGAGTAAAAGCACATTAAAAAAGTCATAAAAAAGTCGGATTTCCCTTCTTATAAGCTGTTGGAGGTAGAGCAGTCTATGTGGTATGGCCTCATCTATTTAAAATACATGTACCAAGATATATAAAATGTGTAATATTATTTTACACATGTACAAACTTTTCTTCTTCCCTTATGATTATTTTGTCATTACGATGAAGACTCATAATATATTTTGCTCTAGTCTGCCTACAACAGGAGGGAGGGGGACAACAAGGGACATGTAGACAGTTTTTGAAGATTCACGTGCATCTCAAAGGAGAGGGGAATTGTGAGAAGAAAATTGCAAATTGAAACTCAACATTTATTTTTGACCTGAAGCCCTACATTGGGGGAAATAGTCTCAAACGGTTTTCTTATTACTTTCATACATTACATAGTGTATGTACTCTGGTATTTACAATACATAAGAGGCATAGCGAGGAATTTTGTCTTGTGATGGAAGAATCAGAGTCACAGAATCAGACCAGAGTAGTACCACCATCGTGGTTTTAGTGTGTGTCTCATACCTCATGCCATGCCAATTTATAGTAATATATCACATTATGTATGACTGTCCTATACTGTCATTGTCATAGTCCTTGCATGTGGGATGAATTATTATGATGCACTTGTAAAATCTCAAATGAAACGGCTGCTCATCATAGATATAATTTTCATTTTTAGTGTATATAAAAATTATAAAAAATATTGGACAAACTGAAGGAGTATTGCAGGTGCAACTATTAAAAAATGTGGTATATAATATTATGAACGTCATGAGGCATGGACACACTCGTATATATAATACATTATGTAATTTTGTTCATGTCACTGCTCTCCTCTGTTTTATACTTTGTTAAGAGTAGAGATGATATTATTATATTGTCGTTGAGGGTTCTAATTGTACGGACTTTGTGTAAATGGTTCATACGATCTCTTATTAGCAGTGGGATGGTAAACAATTTTACTGTAGATTTTGCTTGTACAAAAATGAGGTTGCTTGAAGAGGACAAGAGGACTGAGAATATAAAAAAAAATAATTTAGGGGGAAAAAAAGGAAGAGAAATAGGTTATGAGTTATGGTCAGGACAGAGATGAGGCATTATCTTCATTGAAAATCTGAGCTTATGTATCTCCTTAATACCCCCATGGTTCTACCCAATGCAACGTATGATATAGACAAATTGCAAGAAAAAATAAACTAAATGGAATTGTATGTACATGACTATGAATTGGCTTTCAATTTGAATGACTGCACTTAATAATTCATATTTTGTGTGAAGGAAATAGCCCATTTACCTTCTTGTTCTTCTTCATCTTTTATGAATAGTCTGTGTCCCTTTCTTCACATTTAATTTTGATTTAAGTCTCTTCATCATTTTCCTTAACCCAATGAGTACACACATCACATCCAACATGAGTACTACTCTCTCATGTACAAGGCAAATGTAGGTGAGCACTCGTTTTCTCATTTATGTGGCGTTTTTTTTTCTTCATATTCATGATGAATTTGAGTTTTATAATGTGATTATGTATGGAATTGAGAGGAAAAGACTTCATCAGGTGGTCAGTATGCTATTTCCTTTTTACATGAAAACATTTTTTAAATTAAATATTCAGGAGGTGATGTTCATGCAGAACGGCCCAAGAGTTTTGTTGTTTCTTTATTATTATTTTTTTTGAATATTTTTGTGAAAACAGGAAAAAATTGGCTAATGCTTTTCGAGTGTTAATTCAAGTTATTTTTTAGTTTTGGTATTGTGTCCAATGTAAGGGAATTTGGAGAGTACATGAAACAGAATAGATTTTTTTCGTGCTTGTGTCGTTACAAGTTAAATTTATTGTATTAACTAAGTTACGCTTGTTGCTCTTTGTTATTGTCCAATATATTGTGAGGATGAATAAGATGATTATGAATAATATGAAAAAAATTGACAATTGACAATACCAATTGATGCATAGATTTTGCCCCAAAACACACCATGACAGCCTACATGGCATCTGGAGGTGTATCAAGTTAATTTGTGTACTTTATTTAGTAATGAGGAGGTTGGAGCTGTAAATTATGTCCCGCTTTCAAGTGTATTGTCCAAGTGTTTTAGAAACAAAAGATAATATGACAGCCGGACTCAAAATGAGCCCCCCCCCCCTCTCTCTCTCTTCGGTTTCTACATATTGTTCATTTACATGTAGAATATGTACGTTAAGATCACAAAGGAAGAAAAGAGAGAAGGAGGGGAGTATAATCAGAGTGTTCTACTTGATAATCCATATGTATTTTAGTTAAAATAGATAAAAATATACCCCAATTGTGTATTGTACATGTGAATAAAGTGAAATTAGTCTGGTTGTAATTTTGTAATGACCCTCGTGACCCGTTGCTGTGTACATGATGTACGGTGGATTGGGTCGTGTCAGCAATAATTGAACAAAGTTGTGAAGAGAGAGAGGAAGGATAATAATACGTAAATAGAAGAAGATGAAAAAGGAAGGAAAAATGATGATATGAAAACGATTTAGCTTGAGGATGAGTTTTTAGAAAACAGTATCTTTTTTCTCTCTTGTTGATTAGCTTCTCGTCATTCTGCTCCTTCCGCGTGAGCTGAGCCAATACTCATGAGCTTTTGAGGTGACGAGATCATTCTGATTTCCAAAATTTTGACCTGAAAATACGGTGAATTCCATCGTCACAACGCATAGCATCTGATCATTGCCAGTTGTGCTCGCGGTCTCGGTGTATTCCGAGGTTGCAGTGTAAATGCAACTGTGTAACATTTTTATTTTTTTTATCTTGAGTTCCTCACTGTACTGATATATATGTAGTGTAGTGTACGGTATAGGGGTATGCTGTGTAACTAGACATTATGAAAGTACTGTTCCTCACTTGTTGTTGTTGGTGTCCATCCATTTTCAATGCCCGAAACAGTCAGTCAGTCATGTCATCATTTGCATGGATGGCTGCAACGGCTCAAGGGAACTCATAATTCTTAAATTCCCAGATCGAAATGCTCACAGGCAACAATGACTTATATTTTTCCTCTCCTTCCTTTGTTCCCTATATCACCAAGAACAAGACAGTCTTAAAATGAAGAGCTAGAGAAAATATTATGAAAAGAATAAAAAGATTTACATTTAGTCTGTAAACTTGTACTACCCAAGGACAATAATATCAAAATTAATACTTTTGTAAAAATTACATTTGTCCTAAGAGACTACATAAAATAGTTTATATCCAGAAACAGCCGCCTCATATTTACTCGGAAAATTTACTTTAAAATCAAAATTTCCCGTAATAATTACAATCTTAACGGTCCTTGGGTTGTTAAAACAATAAAATGTTCACTTGCATTACTATTATGTACTTTAGAACTGAAACAAAAACAATCAAATTTACTGCCACTTTATATTAAAAGCATGTTACAAATTGTATTGAAAAGTACATTGTCGTCAATTTTACTTGTTTTTATTTATTTTTTTGTCAACAGCTCAAAAACAAGAAATTTCGTACAGTGTTCTTTGTTATTAAGAAATCAAAAAATCCCGAACCCAAATTTTACTTTTTACGCATTTCCGTCTTATCAGTGTCACATGCCAGTTAAGTAGAATTAAGTTAAATAAGAGATTTGAAAAGTTGGTTGCACATTTTATTAATTGAATAGAGAGATTTGGACAGAAAAAAGAATCTAAGTTAGTAAGGTAGCAAGTGATTTGAAAATTATAACTGTATGTAGAGTGCGGGTATATGATTTCCCATGAAAAATGAGGAACAGTAAATGGCTGGCCGGCTTTCTTTGCTTTTCTTCTTTTTTATCATGATGATAAAGCTTAGCCAATGTTCACTGTACAGTGCACACACATATCTCTAAGTTGATTTGAATTCTTTCCATACGCATGTAATGTTGACTGTCTTACATAAGGATTATGATCATTATTAAAGAGGGAAGAAGTGAGGAAAAAAAATCATTTTTTTTGCTTCTCTGTGAAGGGAGATGAGTCTTTGGAGTCCGTTATTGTTTTTGTGAGTTGGATAATGCAAAAGTACATAATAAGAGGTATCCATGAGCATGGACTATGGTATAACATTGTAATAATTACACTGTATTATACTCGACAATTTATCATACTCAAATTTATTTCACCTCATCCTTCCAAAGATTTAGGAAGCCAACCAACGTTACTTTATTTTATGCTTAATGATGATGACGCTCTGTAACACCAAACAATTTTTATTATGTACATCACCCCTTTTTCCTCCTTTTACTTTAAATCATTTTATTGTTTGTTGTAGTTGTTAGCTCATGATTTTTATTTTGTGGCATAAACTTGTGTTTTATATCGGTTCATAGGCACTTTGATGCTTACTGTTCTGCCTCCATCGGAGAGTGTACATGGCTTCAATATTGAGAATGGTTGTTTATTGTAACAATAACTATTAAAATTAGGTACATATCGTACAAGGAAGAGAGACCCACACGCTAATATTATTTAAATAGTGATACCTATTATTGTATTATTATGTCATTGTGATTAAAGTTAATGGACAGTGAACCACTACATTGTCCATGAGAATGGACTCTTTTGGTTGTCATTGTCATGGTCGCATTGTCGTGGTTTAGGACGGTTGGTCGGTCTGACTGTATTTTACATATTAATTCGATAATCGCAATTATTATTCTGTACAAAAAGTACAACAACTTTAGCGTCAGCTGTACTTTTTTTTTGATAATTCTCTGCCTCTGTTGTCCGGTTCGTTGTGGTCAGTTTCAGTTAAATATTCATAATAATACATGGTTCTTAATTCCTCGACTACTTTTTCTGTTGTATAATGTACAACTATATTTTGTTTAATTTGAGAGATAGTGAGGGGAATCATAAAAAAAGATACTTCTATTTTGGCATGGTCAGTGAGGATACCACACGCGCGACAAATGCATCCGCATTATTATTCCGCATACATGTATAACATTTAAAAAACAACTCCCAGTGTCAGTCTGTCACATTTAATGACACATGAGTTTACTTGACTGCATGGCACAGTTTTATTAGTTATTATTAGTGCATGTAGTTATTACCTATTATGGAGGGTTCCCTTACTTGCAATTTAACCCACAGTTCCATGGACTTATGTGTTATCACTTGTCTATCATTATGTAATATATCATGGGATCTAGTTGAGCCATTTCAAGATGTGCATTATTCTTTTGTTCATTAACTTAATTGTCCGATGACAATTAAAAAAGTTTTATGTCTACGTGAAGTCATACCATAAAAGTTTTGCTCTGTAGTATATTTTTATATTGGGTAGACCAGCTGACTTCTTTGGTTGTTTATGAACGATAATTTCAGTATTATTGTTCTAAAGAGTGTTGTCGTTGAGTTACAAGTACACACGTATTTTAATATAATTATATGGTGTTTACCAAAGTGTGGATTAATTTGATTTTCTTGATTTAGGAGAATTACTGATAAAATTGACTTCCGCGTGTATGACACAGTTCATGTCCTTTTAAATGTTTTTTAGTATACATCAGATGTGAAGACATCAAGAGGAAGACGGCAACAGGTGAAATTTCAGTTAATTTCAGATAATAATTTATGCATCGATCATTTATTTTATAAAGTTAATTAATTGAAGTCTTTAGGAAACCTTTCTGTTTCATGTAAATAAATTTACTGATGAATAATTTGTCAGTGACGATGAGTGAAACTGTTTTTTATCAGCCATTGATATTTTACAGTACATTTTAGAAAATAAGGGAAATTAATGAAGTTATATTCCTTATTGCTTCTTGCATACATGAATTTGTATCACAATTAATATTATTAAAAAATGTATTACAAAAAAAGAGTAAAACGAGAAATTATAATTCCTACAAGTTTGATCAAAATGGATTAATACGTGCATGATTATAATATTTTTAAACAATGAGTGCTAACTAACGACAGAATGAGCGGAATTCTGTGCACATTTAATGTTATCATGATATGCCCAAGCGTTAATAAAATAGTACACGTACTATTCGTAGTTATATTGTTCCAGAAATGTTTATTACATTTATTTGTGTTGGCAAAAAGGCACATGACAATGACCACGACAGTGTTGTTGTTTGTGACATAGAAACAGTCCAGTTACATATCTTATAAGAGCAGAGAAAACAATTAAGTTGAGTATGATTGTTATACGATTTCAACAACTCTGACTTCCACCATTTGTTTGTTTGTTATAGTATAGCGTAACAATAAATTAATCATTGACCTGTAAAATACATTGGCCTCTATTAATGCGATATAAATGGGGTCTCTTCTTTCAAAAAAATGTATACTTTGTTGTTACAACACAACAGGGACATAATAGACTTGTACAGAGTACATTGCTCATGAGAATCATGAACAATTTTATAAAAGGGAGAAGAGGAAGGTAGAGCTATGAAAATATTTTGAATCTTTCTCAGGTGTGAAAATATAATACAATAATTTGTTTGTTGTACGATTTAGTGTGTACATAAGCTTAGTTAACTTTCTTTGAATATTGTAAGACTAAATATGTACATTTCACAGACTCAAAGCACAAATGGGCAAAGGAAAATAAATATGACTGATGATGACATAATAACCATGTCATGCAATACAAAAAATACTGCATGCTGGATGATTCTTTTAAAATATAACATAATACATACAACTATGGCCAAATTACTCAATTCACATTTTGGACAACGGACTATATTGACGATGGACGATCAAAGAATATATTTATAAGAGCGGAACATTTTTGTTCAAAACCTTGTCCCGTCTGACACCAATCATAATTTGGGGCATTTTTTGACTTTGGAATACAAAAACCCGGTTAATCTTTATAATAGACATGAGAGAGGAACAAACAAATGAGGCTACACGGTGATAATCTTTCTAATATTTGGCCACAAATATTTTCCATCTCATCAATGAAACACTTGACGCCTTTCAAATATTCTCGACATTAATTAGCCCTCATGAAGTAGGTAGAGTGTAAATAATTTGGAGCATCAAAATAATAATAATCTGTACAGTGTAAACAAAGGAAAAAGGCCGACGTCAGTTTAGCTCATCGTGTCTTGTATATTAATACAAATAGAATGTGGGATTATCATTTAAGCCAAAATTCTCTTGTTATCTCCACATAAAGACTTTTATAAAAATATTCTCCTCCAAAAAAAAGTTTTTACATAAAAAAGGATAATACAAAGGGATGAGAAGATGTAAATAGTGTGAAATAAAATCAATTGAGTTCCTGTTGAGAAAACTCGTAAGTCAAAATTTATCGCAGTTATAATCTACATTCAATATGTACGAACCATGCTTGTGGCTACAGGAAGTAATGATGAGACATCGATACTTGAATTTTCTTTCTTTCAATAGAAAAATATCATGCTTGACCAGATATACTTTCGTTTTACTATACATTTTTTTCCACGACTATTAGACCCTGTAGAGCATCGTCGTTAAAAAACTCTAAATTTAACTGGATTTTAATTGTAATTTATTGGTAGAAACAACCAGAGAATACTTTATATCGCATGACTAGACTAAGCCTTGTGCGTTGGTCATCTCCTCCATGATTTTTCCCGTCGTCTTCTTAAATTTTCACCAACCAAAACTAAACTCTCAACTTTGGAAAGTCCACTCAGCCTTGGAGGACTCCACTTTTAAATTATTTACCCCCCATTATTTTGAGCGTTTTATTGAGTATTTTTATGTGTTGGAAGTAATTCCATCATACTCCATTGTTGGATGAAGGAAGCCTATTATAAAATATTTACGTGGATTTCACTAAAGTAACTACCTTTTTCAACAAAGACTTCCTCGGATTTCCGATCATCATCTTTTTTTGACTTTCCGCGAATCAAGTAGAATGGATCTTTACAATTTGACTGTAAATGTGATCATACATTTAATTCTAACTATAGTCTATTTTTACACACAATGTCCGGGACGATGCAAAAGTGTTGAGAGTCAATCATGCAAATCTTTTTTGAGAGGGAGGGGAATCTCCTCTGATTGAAAATTTTGCTACATTTGGTAAAAGTGTCAGCTTATTATTTATTATCATGTGTGATGCGTCAATGTACGGGAATGAACAGGTGGAGTTTCTCCATTGTACTTGATGTACTTGACTAAAATAAGATTTCCTAGCAAGTGTTTCTCTCTTACATGCGTGTTTAACCAAATTGTGCGTGTACACGTAGTAAGTAAATATAGTAAAGGACGTATTTTGTCTAGAAATTACGGTGGAACCAAAAAAATTCCTCTGAAGACTGTCAAAGTTTGTTTTTATAGTGAATTGGATACATGTAAGTTGTGTAGTATGTACAAGTTTAACTACAGGATGAAGATTTTAAGTATATTAGCCTTCTTGTATTGACTTGACTTGAAGAGAATGGAAGTTGCAACTTATTTTTTTAGAGTTTGCTTAACTGTTAACGACTGCATGAACCATAACATGGAAGAAGAGTACAAAATTCGCACTCAGGCCCATAATATATTGCCCATATGTACTCTCCTATTTTTTCTTGTAAACTTTATTGTAAGACCATGTACGTTACATAGGGAAGGTACTCATGTGTTGACTGTATCATTATGATGTAATATATATATGGAAAATATGAGAGAGAACATCCACCATCAGTTTGATCATTATTTTGTTGTTGAGTATCAGTTATACCGATATTTCAGCTTCTTCAAGGTCCCCTCCCTCCCCCATTGGACAGTGATGATAGATTAATTTGTCCAAGCCAAATAATTTGAGACCAGTGGCTGGGAAAGGAGTTTGAACAAGAGGGGGAGGGGGGGGGGGGTTGTACATAAAATGGTTATCGATGGATGGATGGAAATAATAATAATAAAGGGCATTCAAGATAGGATTGTGAAGTGAGATAGGATTTTTTAGGAGGAAGAAATTGATGGTGAACACCAGAGCATGATGATGATAATGATAAAGTCGGAAAGAAGAAGAGGGACACACACACACAATAATAATAATCACATGTATAAGAGAGTGGGGAATGTATGTAGGTAAACACATAGACAAGGGAATGTCTTTCAACCATGGCTTTTATTGGGATATAGAGCTCTTGTTCTTCGTGGTGCTTGATTCTTTTTTAACGGGATGTTGCGGGTTGAGACGGCAAAAGAAGTAAGCAAAGTGAGATTCGCACAGCCCCAATCTCATCCTCTACACCTTCTCGTCGTTCTCATTGAGGAGTGAGTGAATTCCATGTAGAGTACCTAAGGTCTAGTCTTATTCTTCTACAAGCACCCAGTCATATGTACACTGCAAGTAGTTTACACTTCCTACCCCTTCCTCAACTTCTAAACTTGACATTGCCTTCTTTTTTCTGAGACTCTGTCGTCGTTGTTGCACTGCATAAATCCAATTCTTGTAATCCTTCCTTTCCTCCTTTTCCCTCTGATATAATCCTTGGCCAACAACTTGAGCGTCTTCAGTCGTGCTCCGACCATTTCCAACAAAACTCTCGTGGTGTTGAGACCAAGGCCTAGTCCTCATCTGTCATCTCCTCATCCACCAGACACGTAGATCCTTCTTTTAGTTACCCATAGTCCAACTATTCATTTTTCCCCATTCAACCCGGAGGAAGAAAAGTTTAAGGAAGAAAAAAAACGATTGTCAATGGACAATAATTGATCAAGGGTTTATTAGCGTGATAAATTATTTTTAAAAATTTTTTTTCAACAATTGTCATCGGAGCTGGAGGACGTCGAACTTGTCTTGTTGTAGTACACATTGGATTCTATTTATTGAAATTTTTTTTCAAGTGCTCTTAGAACTTGAACGTGCGTCTGATTTTTAGACTGGGAATCTAGAGAGACAGAGTTCTTCTCATCTTTACAACTCACAAGAATCCAAACAGGAAATTCAACTGCTCCAAGGTAAACTTTAATTTCCTTTTCTTAAAAAAATTAAATTATTTCTAGTGTCACATTTTAAATTTTATTAATTCAATCCCCGCATAAATTTGACATTTTCCCATGCATCTCACGTCCAATGAACATGTTGATACAATTGTATTATTTTGGGCTTTGTGAGGGTACATAAGAGAAATATAATGCACGATGAGGTTTAATTATTCATCATTACCTGTTGAGCATAATCCCGACAGTTTTTTCCTTCAATTAAAATTTTGACTCTTTTTGTGGAGGCGAGAGTAGTTTCATGTTCAATGACATGGACAGGGGCATCATTTAACATTCTTGAAAGAGTTGAAGCAACAAAGAAATTCACAGCTAATTAAAATTTTAAGACAAAAAAAGAGGAATAAAAAAATAATAACAGTAAATGAAAGTCAGAAAAAAGTTTGACAGGGCCATAATAATTCCAGGCAGTACGCCCTGACAGTCATTATAATTTTTTTTGACTTCTGGTTCTACACACAATTTAAAAAAAGTGACCAGTAAAGCCGTCAATACTAAATATTTTGTCTTGTACTTAAATCATGTATAAAATTTAACAAAGAGAATCTGCCTTCTTCTTTTTTTCCCCTTCATCAAATCTTCAGTAGCACTTTGAAGAGTTGATAGTAAATTTAAATGGGATTGATTTGTGTCAATATTCTTATTCAAATTATTACCTAATGTTGTTCATTCATTCTCCCTGAGAGAGAGAGAGTGACAATTGAATAGCATTTTGGACTGTACAAAAAAGGAGACAAAATCGGGATTTTTCTGTGAATGGTTTCCACCCAAGGGCTTTTTTTATAAAAAGAATGGGAAATCTGTACACGAGTAGTGCCAATCAATTTGAATTATATACAAGACACTTTGCATTTTACAAAGTCCAAAAAAGAGGATTCTGTCCCCTCTCTTATCTTCCTTGTTTTTTTGTGTCTGGTTGAATTGTCTACAGCATGTAAAAATGCTACCGCACACGTAAATACTTGTTGCACGAATAAAAATGCATGGAAATAATAGAATTAAAGTCAAAGTACTCTTCAAGTCGAAGACTTTGACTATTTCATCCTCATGCCTCATGAAGTCATGAATTTCCATGGGGGGAGGGGGGAGTATAATCTTGTTTGGATTCATTGACAAGCACACACACACGAACAAGTCACTCATCTAGTCATTGTCACCATCTCATTGTCCTTATCATTGTCATTGGTTGAGTGAAACTGTCTTGTGTATTATTTAATTTAATATAATACGACTCTTTAAAAAAGAAACTGATTTTTGTAATGAGAGAGAGAGCAATGGAGCTTCATTGCCTTTAAGACAAGACACGAGTCTCATTTTGTTGTAAAAATAATAATCACGTAATAATCCTCCATGACATTTCTGTTTATGCTTTGACTTGAATGTGTGTGATGAGGATGAGGAAGAAGAAAAATATTCCTTGAGGCTTTTTGTCATCTTTTTCTCTCTAAAATTCTTGGACATTTGTCTCATCACCATTTGTCAACTTGCTCATCACCATTCTTTTTATGATTCCCCCTTTATGGAATTCTTTTTTCAATTAAAAATTTAATTTATTCAGTATGGACAACATGTAGAAATGGTGGTGGATATGTAAAGTAACAAGATAGGAAGTTGGTTAAGTATTTTATTTATTTTGTGGAATTAACCTCTTGTCTATTGTTTATCATTCCGTTGTTCATACCAAAAACTTTGTTGGTTTCTCTCTGCGGTCTCTGACAAGAGAATTCCGTGTTTTTTCTTGTGTTTTCATTTTTTTCTCTTCTATTTATTCAACATTTACATGTCCTGTCTACACACAACTTTGTGTGTGAGGATTATTTGGTCTATGGGAATATTGAGAATAAAAGTTTGGAAAATCTTTGACTTGTTCCAAGTTCACGGACCCAGGGCTCCCTTTTTTTATCCTCCTCCTGTCACCTTCCCTCTACAACAAAATCATGCTGAACATTTTTCAGTTGTTTGTGTGTGAGAAATTTCAGAAGAAATTGACAATCTTTCAGCACCTTTGTTTCTTCCTCTTTTTTATAATTTAACCAGAATTGAATTTTTTCTAATAAATTAACAAATATGTACTTCCTCTTGATTATTCATTGTAATCAACAAGTTTTAATTAATGTGACAAGAGTGAAGGAAAAAAAGGATATATGGAGAAAAAGGGGGGGTTGAATAATGAAAATAAAAGTTGGTGCGTTGATGACCTCAAATGTAAACATGGAGTCGTGGAAAGGGCAGAGAACTTTTGTGGAAAAAAAGAAGACCATCTTCTCCATTCATTCAGTTTTACTCTGTTATTATTATTTAACTCTGACTCTTTTTATCATCTTTTGTTATTGTGTGGTCAGCTTATTAACAATGATGAGGAGTGAACAAAATTTTTGCCACCCACAAATCATGGCCAGAAAAATTCTCTCTCTTTGTTTCCTCCACAACTTTTATTTTCTCTTCATCTTCTCCTGTGGTAGACTTTGACGTGGGGAAATATAAAAAAAGGCTAATAAAATTCAATTTGTCCACTCTTTTATCATGGAATCGAGCATTGGCCATTTCGCTTAATTTTCCGAGTCTTCATGACTAGGTTGGCGATGAAAAGATTATGTGATTACATGGCGAGAGCATGATCCAACGTGTTGACTTCATATGGGGCTGTCCGTAGTACTCAATCTTGTTCCTTTTGTGTGTGAAGGACACAGGAAATGATCTTGACTTTCAACTACCTCAGCGGTAGTCAAATCCGAGTTGACTGATCATTCGTCTCTTCATTATTTATTTCTGTCCATAGTCATTACAGATTGAATACACAATCTCAATAGACATTCCTCAGTCCATTCTCGGGACACAAAAAGAGCGTCTCCCCCATTCAGAGTGCAAACTTCATTTTTAATCTTTGAATTTGTCAGTTTAGTCAGAGGAGGGGGAAGTTTGGTGGTGGACCAGGATAAAATCGTGAAAGATTGTTAAGTTAGGTCGGCCATTGAACTTGTCGTTGATTTAGTATTTACCAATACAAGAATTATTGTAACATGTACAACGTCATATTAGACAAACAAAGACGTTTTTTTTGAATAAAATATGGAGATAAAGTAAACCAAAGATTATTTTCTGGGTGCAAAATATTTTTTGGTGTGCACGTTGTGCAAACAGAGTCTCCATCACATCATTGGATGGATTCAAATGTATAAAAAAATGTGTGGAGGCAATAAAAGGAAGAGGCCTGTAAACTAATCCAAGATTCCTTTAGAATTGAAAGATTTGCAAGTTGGCTACATACAGAATAAGTTTAATAGACCCCTCTGAATGGAAACCAAAAAGCCACATAGCATGGCTGTATAACAATGCAGAGGCAGTGGAGAAAAAAAAGTTTATGTTTTTGTAGAGTCGGGATTTACGAGTACAGGAAGCAAGTTAAAGAGATGATCTTTGTGAGGGAGAGAAGGAGTAATAATATGATGTCCATTGGAATATAAAATAAAATGTGCTCATAATATATGATTGTTGATGTAGGCACCTTTTGGTTGAGACTTTGGTCTGTCATTATAGCCAACCATCAAAATGTCTCCCTCACTTGTTTTTCATACTCCCCATCTCTCAACCACTTGCATGTTTACATTTCACACTGTCCGACAGCCGTACAAGACACAAAAAAACATTTTGGGGGAGAACAAGTGAATGGCTAGCTGTAATCTTTTACCTTTGACCTTTACCTTTTAAAATAGAAATTACTCTCTCCAGTGTACAGGAAGGGGAGGAATAAAAAGAGTTGAGTGAAGTTCTTGTAATTAAAGAAAATATGAATTTTAGACAATTCGTCTTCTCAATAATAAGAGAGATGATAAAATTGGTGAATTTCCTTTATGGATTTGATATACGAATAAAATCCCCAACGGCCTCCCCGTCAATGCATTCCATTTCCATGATACCGCTATACACTTGCCAATTCATCAAAAAAAGAAAAAAAGTTTAGTTTGAGGAAGAGGATGAGAGAGAGGAAGAAGAAGCTTGTGCGTTTTATTATTGTAAATTATATAATAGACAACTCAAAGCTATGGAGCATCATGTTCATCTCTCTCGCATTTTTTGATGCGTCTCTCTTGTTGTTAAACTCTAGACAATTGAGAAAAAGGATAGGAGTGTTAGTGTGCATCTTGTTCTTTTCGCAAGAGTAAACTCGGTGGCAATAAATGGCAAGGTATTGCTCCACTTGGTCCTCTCTTTTCAATGATGGCTCCAAATGCTGTATTATGAGCGATAGAGAGAGAGCAATAATTTTTGTGTTTTAACCGACACGACTTCCGACAGGAAATTAGATTCTTGGATTGTCTTCCTTTTTTTTACAAGCGTCAGCAACACAGGAGGAGTCAACGAGTGGGATCATTTACACGCCAGTTGAGAGACTCTATGGAAAATAAATTGGCAAAAATATTGAGCATTCAGCCTGAGAGGAGGGAGAGTGTCCAAGAGAGTGATAATAATATTATTACAATAATATGGGGGAGGGGGGAGACACCACATGATCATCTCCTTCCACTCATCCCCATCATGATATTTTATATCATTTGATATTATCAGGACTAATGTCAAAAGACTTGCGGTCGTCATCAAGCCAATTCCTCCCCGTCTCTTGTGTTGGTTTTGACCTGTCATGCTTCACCTCTTCCAACCATCATGGGGAGGGATAAAAAAGAGTAAATTTAAGTATTAGATCCTAACACACACTCACTCTTACACAATTACAATTACATTGAGAAATTTCAGTCGACACTGTCGATGCCGACGACCTGAGGATTAATTCAAACCTCCAATTTACTCCCCCCCCCCCTCCACTTTTCTTGTGAATAAAATATTTTATATAACAGAATCATGAAAATTGTCAATTTGTAACGTGATTTAATTTAAGTCTGCACTCGTTGATATTTATCCTTTGTTTTCTTGTACCAATTTCCGTTGTGTCCAAACATTTTTTTTCCCTTCCCCTTCAAAGTTGAAAAATAATTTTTTGATGGGTTTCATCCAATTCCCACAACTATAACTTGAAGGGATGAGTAAAGACAAAACGGGACATTGTTCATTTGTGTTGATACTTTTGTGTCTACTTTGTCTCCTTGTCGGAATGACCAAATGAGTTGGCATTCTTGAGAAGTTGAATGTAGTTAAAATGAATTTTTGTGTTCATTGTGTGTGTGCACTACCGACATTGCACATTTTTGGCAATTTGTTCAAGTCAGGGAAATATTCGTTATCAGGATCGGCTCGTCTGTTGTCGCTCGTCCCTTTACATTTAGAACACTTGCCTTGTCTGATTGTTAACTTTTACGTGATTTTCTCAACTGTCCATTCGTCGTACTAAGAAACCAGAAGTGATTTTTCTTCTACTTGTCCTCTCATCTCCTTGACTCTCAGTATAAATATTATATGGCCATCCATAAGCTACATAGTTTTTGTACAGGGACAGCCATGCGTGCAGATTGGACAGCTAGATATTGACTACTTCATACTTAATCCTACACAACTTTTTACCTTTACTCAGTTCCACACTGAAAAATATTACAGCAATAATAGTTAAGTCCATCTTCCTTCCTTCTTGCCATCCTCATCTCTCTCTCTTTATTTTTTCACAGCTCATCTCTTGTCTTTCTTCTGGCTAATAGACGCATCATTTTTTTTGGTCAAGAAGAATAATTTTCTTGTGTCATACTTTGTATTGTAATTGTAGAGACTATAGCCGTATAGTCCTATAGTCATCCTTATTATTTTAACGGCACGGAAGTTGCTAGAAATTACCATTCAAACCAATTGGTGACCGGTTCATGTTGTTATCTCGCTACAACACAACCAATAATTCGTCCATGTGGATCATGCTCCTACTCCTCAGCACGTACTCATCCTCATCTTTCCGGGTTTTTTTTTCATTCATTGTAAAATCATTTATATTGATCATATTACACTCTCCATTTTTTTTATAAAACTTTAATCACAAGGTGCTAAAGGTCGAGAGATGAAATATAACAGGATTATAAAATGGTTTAATGTTCCAGAGCTTACTGTGAAATATTGGAAGGTCATCCTGCGTGTTTCAATGTCAATTATTTTGAAGGGAGTTTTGTTTTGAGGATTTTAATATAAATTGATGTTTGTCATTTTTATAAAAATAATTATGTATGTGTCTTTGTAGGCAATTAAACAATTTGGTTCATTTTGAGAGAATTAATTATCAGATTAGAAACGCTGACTGTCTCTTCCTTGTTCTTTTGTTTAGAATGGCTCAAAGTTTTTGTCTTTTTGTGTAGTTGGAGTCAGTGGGATATAAAAACAAAAGGGAATGATTGTGGGTTGTTATATAAAATAAAAATATGTGAGAGAGATTCTCATGTCTACAAGGGCTGAGGTTGATGATGAGATGAGGAGGGTGTACAGTTTTCCATGAAATTCGTAATTGTAGGAGGAAGCCTCTCTCTCTCTCTTGTTTACAGTTCCCCCTCATGTGGAGCATGGTAAGGAAGACGCGGGGGGATGACCAGCAAATTAATAGCCGTGAGAAAAGTCATCCATTCATCTTTTCTCTTCAGAATAATTATTAACCTTTACAACTCTCCATTAGCTTTATTTTATTCCGCCACATCCAATTACGAATTTACTCTCAATTCCATTTTTTACTCCAAATTGTCCTCAACCTTTTTGGAAAAAACGGCAGACGACAGGTAGATTGCAAAAAAAAGAATAGTTTTTTTTGAATGATATATTTCACATGTCTATTTGATTGTAAAGAATTGAAATGAAAATTATTTTGAAAAGAATTGTTACATAAAGAAAAAGTTATGGAAGATGATAAAGTGGACGATCTAAAGGAAAAAAAGGTGGACAATGGGAGATTTTATTTTTAGTGGGAGTCATTTTACATTTTAAAGGTGAATCTCACCAAGATTTCTCACATTTCCTCACGTACTTGAGCAAAGGAATACAATAAGACAATATCATAATAAGAGACAAATATAATCATACGTTTTGAGAAAACTTTTCCTCTCTTTTGAGTTTTGACCACCATCATCTTTACACGTAAAAATGTCTGTGAACTTGAGTCACTCAAAAAAAAGGCAAGAGCTCTTCAGTTTAATGTCCAAAGTTGTTCCGTTTCTTAAATTAAATTGGTTTTCATCTTTAAATTTAAGAGTCCAAGTAAACTCCTTGTTGATTACATTTAAAATTTGAAGATGTGTAATAATAAATTTAGGGATGGTGGTAGTCATGAAATGCCAAGAAAAATTCCTCATGGCTTTTAACTCCAACCGAGTTGACTCATTCATTTAATGTGAGTGGACGTGGTGAAAATCTACATTTTAATGCTAATATTATTATTATTGAGCGGAGCTCATCAGAGAGTAAAATATTTATGTACAGATTGGCACAAGCGTCACCCTCCTCTCCACTCCACGTTAGTTTTAAACGGAGGGAGACTCTGGTTGTCCCTCTAAGAAAAAGATAAAGAGAAATTGAAAAAAAGGCTGATTGTAAAGCCTACCACCCATAGCCCGGCCCATTATTAATCAAGAATAATAATAATTCTTTCAACGGAGGAATAAATAAAGAAGGAATGAAATGAAGGAGGGGGACAATATAAAAAGGGACAAGAAAAGATTTGAAAATATCCCATCACATCCATCCATGGGGCAATATACTCAGTTATTATTACGATGACGAGCAGTAGCTTCACTCTACAAGAGAGAGAGAGACTGAGTTGGTGAAGCTCAGTCATTGTAATTTTGACAAATGTGAGTACTTGGAATATTCCTCTATAGGAAGATGCATTAGATAAGACTCCCTTCATCCACTCTTCTTGTACTCTGTGTACACTAAACCCAAAGAATAGACTTGATTATGCCGTCCACATTGTATTCTAGATTACAGGGTGGTAACTTTATTATCTCCCTCCGTTTTTTTATCCTTTGATTTCCTACACACAAAAGAATAATTTTAGCAAAAGCCTCACCATCATATCCCAATTTATTTATATACACTCCCCTCCTCTTGATTGAGACATCTTCCACTAAAATTCCTCGCAGAAAAACTTGCCGGTGGTTCCCATTTATGGTCATTTAAAGACTCGCATTAAATTTTTAATTGAATTCTCTTCATGACGTAACTCGTACAGATATCCTTGATTTTTTTACTGAAAAGTTGACAATTATTTTGGAATTCCGGTCATTTATAAATTAATCATTTGTGTTTTCATTAAGAGAGAATGTGACCAAATAGGGGGAAGATTATAGTGTTGTCAGGATTATTATAGTTGGAGATTTCTCATAAAAGTTGGGTGGTATAGGAAACAGGAAGTGAGATGGGACTTGAGAGAGAGAAATAGTTGGCTTTCTGACCTGCAATTTTTGGGGAGAAAGATGATGTTACATCTCACTTTCCACCTTGTTCACCACTTCCTTGACTAATAACTTTCTTGGTGAGTTGATCTCTATGAAAAACAAGATTCTCATCTTTTAAAATTCATTGTTACAAAGAATTCACAACCAATTTTTAAGTCTTGAAAAGATTAAAATCTCTTCCCCTTTGGTCTCATCCCGATGATGTATTAATACATGGAGCAAATAATATTCTAGCTCAATTGTTGTAATTATTATAAATATTACATCACTTTCCCAATAATCATAATAATAGCCAAAAATGTTTTTTTTGGGGGGTAAGAGTTTATGCAATTTTTTGATTCTTATCTTCAAGACTTTGAGATCTCATAAAGAGACACACGAAAAGTCTTTTGTCTGGGGAGTGAATGGAGGGAAAGGGAAAGAAACTCTGATGAATGAGTTTAAATTTTGTCCGGATGAGAAATCTTTGTTTGTTGCATCTTGTAACTGCATCTTTTTTTATGGAGTGAACATAATCTGGATATATTTGTTGAGATGAGATTGCATGTGAATTTTTTGTTGTGAAAAGAGGAGGGAGATGGAATAAAATATAATAATATATCATACCAGTAAAAAGAAGATAATCATGAGGCTGAGGGAAGGTGATATGGCTCCTTGAACTTTTTTCTTTAATTTGATTGACTTGAGAAAACTTGCTGTCCTCCACTTATCTTTTCATTCTCCCCCCCCCCCCCTCCTTCCATTCCAGCCGTCAACTTGAATTATAGTTTATCAACAACAAAAAAACTACCGTCATCATCCATGATAGTCATAACACTACCTACGTCAACTCAGGACACTTCCCCCCTCCCCCCTCCTTTTCAAACATATCAACTTAATTAAAGTGCGTTCATTTTGTATAAACTCCATCCTCAGCCTTTTTAACAATTTTTTTGGAGGTGCGAAAAGATTAATTCATTTGATAAATAAAATCTTAACCTTAAAATTTCCTCTTAAATTTAGACTTGCATAGAGAGAGAGGAAAGGGGGTATGTACGACTAATTTGATTCTTTCTACGATTAAATATTCCTGTTTCACTTATTTGAGGTAAAGACGAAGAAGGAGGGAAGGGGGGGGGTAATGAAGATGAAATCATCGAATTTAGCATTTAAGCATCCCGTTCTAACTCGATTAGAAATTGTGAACCTTGGCCATTGTACAGTAGGAGATTTTACGCCAATGAAGAGGGGAATGGGGTTCAGAGTGAGGATCATGTGTCTATGATTTGATTCCAATTCCAGATCATGTAGTGCAAAAGAGTCTCTCAAAAGAAAAAAGAGGAAAAAGAAGATCCGTGGAACAATCTGCATCCTTGCACATAATGGCTACTGAACCAAAACAGTACATTATATTATATCCTCTTCTTTTTTTTATTCTTCACATCATGATGAGTACCTTCCTCCTCACTTGTTCTTGTTTCAAAAGGGACTCTCTCATGTATACATACACACAACTGACAGTGTGAAAAGCTGTCTGTATCCCCATTGTATCTTCCTCCACTTGTTCGCATCACTTCTTCCTGGATCCTTATGTTTATTCAGCTATAGAAATACCTCCAACACAAAAAAACTCCAAGGAATGGAGTTCAAATTTCTATTTATTTTTTTTTGCACTCACACATTATACAGCCATTATTATTATACAACCCACCCCCTCCCCAGTCAATGCCACACTCTTACAGGTATCTATCCACAGGTATATGTACGTTAGGTAGGGATCTACATGGTCAAAATTATTTTTGTTTGATGGAAAATGGTATCAATACAAATGGAATCAAGAAAGGAAAATGTAAATAATGAATTCTTCCTTCATTTTTAAGTTGGAGAATAGAAGAGAGCAAATTAAGGGATGAGAGGCATGTGAAAAAAAATCTTTTTTAGAGACTTTTGAGTCTTGCCAAATATTTCACCATCTCTGCGAGTATAAAAAGAAATTGTTGAGAAAAGAGAGAGAGATTATTTACTTTGAAGATAAAAATATTTTTGTTTTGCACTCCATGTGGCTGGGGTGCTTTTTTGCCACCGAGATTAGTGTAGCCAATGTGGAGGGATTGATGGACAGACAGAAGAGGAACAATTGGGAGTCAAATAGAGAGGGAGAAAAAAATTGTCTAAATAGCTGTAATAGCCTTTTATTGTTATTTTATGTGTACACTTCTCCTATGAAAATTATTTCATTGAACAGACGGGCAGAACAAGCAACTTTTATTCTTTGCCATTCCTCTGTGTACTTTATCTGAAAGTGCTTGAAAATATCTTGAAAAGAAGAGGAAGAGGGGTAGATCAAGAACCTATAGACTTTACAAATAATAGAAAATATCTTGATCTCTTATTCTACCAGATAGGGAGAAGCAGTGGCAGTGATGTTTCAATTTGATTATCATATAAGGACATGTGTTATTATATCCACAGTCTTTACTAAAAATTTATCTACCTGTGTAATCTTCATTCTTGATTACTCTCTCTCTCCAATACTTTAAATGGGTATAGATTTAAATGTACTGATAAAATATTATTATGTGTTCGAATAATTAGCCACAGTTTTCTCCCCATCCTTGAGAGACCCTTGGAATGTTGTATAAATGTAAAATGAAGGAAATTATACTAAAAAAGATGATTTTAACTCTTTTTGAGCATTTCCTTGGAATTGTTTAAAGAGTTGATGATTGTACATGAGTATATATAGATAGATACAGAAGAATCCCATGAGTGACTGACGATCCTGTCTGTCTGCGTCTGTCACGCATTCCTTGTCAACCGCAGAAGAGGAGAAAAAAAACAAAAAAAAGTTTTTGAGAAAACATGTTCTTCTTCAAGAATATCACACCGTGTGACTTGTATAGATTGACTAACTTGTAGAGCAATCCATCCGTATTTAAAAGCTTGTTTTTTTTTGCAATTTTACCCAAAAGTATTTTGAACAGAATTTGATATTCAAGGATGGAGTGTGTAGGTACGAGTTATGTTTTGATGGATAAAGTTGTGAGGAGATGTGTGTGGATGGATGGGATGGGGGAAGAGTTGGAGGGATGAAAATAGAAGAAAAGGATGAGAATAGAATGGGTAACTTCATTCATATGAACAACAGTTGCAGAGTGACTCTTGAACATTTTTCTTGTTGTTAGTTAGCTTCAACAACAACGTTTTTTCTTTTATTTCAAGCCCAACTTTAGGATATAGAGTAACGATATGTCGTGCAAATGTAACAAGTGTCTGTAGCAACTTACCGCCTTTGCTCAAAGAAAAAACGTTGATTTCTATTCCTTGAGGTCGATGATTCCTTCCTCCTCTCTCTCTCTCACTCTTCAAGTTCCTTGAACAACATCAAAACATTGTGCTTCTTCTAGTCTTTTGGAGACAATGAAATTGAGCTACTTAGCAGCCTTTTCCGCTCTTGTTATGCAATTCCTCTCTTCTGCTCCTTCTTCTAAATTAGCCAGTGGAAAACAATACATGTTATACCATCCCCCATCTCTCTGTATCTGTGATGGAGGTATTTGTCTAATAAAAGTTGAGGAAGTTTTTTTTTTTACTTCTTTGGTCAATTAACAAGCACTCGCCAAGTTTTTTTTGGTACTAATTATTATTTTCTTAAATTGTATTTTTTGACTCATCTCTCTCTACACTGGAGAAAGTATCATGGCCATTTACATTTGAAAGGGAGGGGGAGGGGGGTTGTTAAAATATTCTTGAGCTTGAGCTCAAAGTAAATTTGAAGTGTTAAAAAAAGAGATTGGTTATGTAAAAGGATTAACATAATAATTCATGTGTCTATAGTTTGATAAATGTGGTTGATGGTTGTTTGATTGTTTAAGAAGAGTTTTTATTTCTTGTCTTGTTGGGGTTTTGCATTTGAACTTTTGGACTTGCCAAATTTGACATTTTATTAGAACATAAATATTTCTCCATAGAATAAAATGACAGACATGACAAGTGTCTTTGAGCGCACTCTCGAGTCCATATTTGGCTAGGGCTATGCATTTCAATCTCAAGTTTTTTGACTTTTGAATCGTAAACTAATGAGAGAATGATAGCTTCTCTGTCTAATAAAAAACTTGAAAGCATTTTTTTCTCTCTCAGTCATTTCAAACTCTTTTAAATTCAATATCAAAAATGAATCAATATCCATGTACACGATTCATGTTACAGAGAGTTTATGGAGGGCTTGATATGTTTTTTCTTATTTTCTTTTTTTTAAAAGTGTGCACACTACACATCAATTTTAAATTTATACACACATTATTCAAATTGGTGAGGGCCAAAAACATTAAAATTGCATAAGTCTAAACTGTCGTTAAAATATAATGGCATCAAGGTGAATTAAGGCTAGATTCAGAGTATATGAGCTTGTACCCCCAAAAAAATAAATATTATAAAATGAGGAGATGAGGACTGTGTACATACGAAGGGGAGGAGGAGGGGGGACAATTATCCACACAGTCGTAGCCATGACCGTGATATGTTGAAACCATAAAGTTCTTAGCGGTACAGATGACCAAAGTCTAAGTTGCATGTCATACATGTATAATCGTACTGGGATGCATTTTTTGAAACCCCCGTTAGATTTTATACCACATCACACATAAAGGGAGACAAGAGTGGACTGGAGTTGGAGAGTCTTTGAATTTTATGAACTGGTTCCATGATGATTGAGAGAGTCTGATGATGATGACGAGGAGGATTGAAAATGAGTCTCTCCTCATCCCCATGGAACAAGTTTTCTAGAGTCCTGAACCTTTCTCTAGATATTTTATCGTATCACTTTAGACTCCTAGACTCCTATCAAATGGCAAATCACCTTTCAAGAAAATTTATTCTGCATTGATTCATCATATATTATCATAAATACATATAAAACAATAAACACAATCATGTTGGAATTCAATTCAACCATTCCAAGTGGAGGGGGAAAAAATTACAGCATGAAAAAATCATTGATTTTTACTATTACGATTACGACCAAATTATGGCTTGTAGTAACTGCTCGTGTTATTATATTCATGTTATTATATATGTATATGTATAAACATCATCAACAATCAAATCCCCAACTTGTTTCCGGCTTTTTTCCCTTCTCTCTTGACTGTAGGGAGATTAATGTACATACCTTATGTAACATGGATCAAAAATGAATATTGTACAGGTTTGAAAATTGATTTTAAAAATGTTGTATTATTCTAATTCAAACTTGATTGCGTACAAAATTTGAGCATCTTTTCCTTTTTGTACCTCACGTCATTTATTTGAGTATGTAGCCTACATGGGATTATTATGGAAATGTACGGGATTTACTGTGTGTACAACTTTTTTTGACTGTATAAAATTCCTTATGTATCTTCATGTTTCAATTGCCCGACTCTCACTCATTGTGCTCTTGAGTGTGTGTGGAAGAGGTTAAGATAAATCAAGACCAAAAAAAATTGTTTTGTGGTCATGTTAAATTATCACAATGGACCGATTTCAGACTACTTTTGACAGGGAACGGATTAGTTGATCGTGAATTCAAATACTGACCCATGACCAGTCTCTGTCAAATGTATGCAAACAGAGGGAGAGAAGGTTCAAGTGCGAACATGTGAAAGATTTTTCTGTTG
The DNA here is from genome assembly GCA_034700945.1 of Arrhopalites spinosus. Classification (NCBI taxonomy): domain Eukaryota; kingdom Metazoa; phylum Arthropoda; class Collembola; order Symphypleona; family Arrhopalitidae; genus Arrhopalites; species Arrhopalites spinosus. The sequence continues at coordinate 65,391 of JAQIVZ010000135.1, forward strand.
TTTACCAATCTTCTCTCCCATTTAAACTCCCATTTGTCTAATAGTAACAATTGTGCAAAGAGTGCAATCATATCTAAATAAGAGCACGTCTCACGTCTTCCCCTTCCCAGACACATGATGAAATTGCCAATTTGCAAAAAAAAACATTTCCCTCTGATTGTATTGTTTGTGTGATGCATCAAATATTTGAAAAGTCATTGTCTATGAATTGAACAAAGTGCTCCCCCCATCACAGTTTCCTTGTATTTGAGGCTTTTATGATGGAGTATAATAAATTATGCTAATTATGGAATGGGATTTGTGCATATTATATCATGGGGGGAAGTACCTTCCATTTTGTCAAGGTAGTTAGGAGGCTATCACATTTATAATAATATCATTTGTAAAATTACATTTCTCTCATTGTCTCTTTCTCTTTGTTTTTTTCCACAGATGCTGAGGAGGGGATTATTGAACTTGGCCTTTTTGTCATTTACATTAGGAGGATTAGTTTCAGTCCATGGTAAGTTGACTCTTATTAAATACCAGAATTAATTATGTTATGTATTTACACTTATGGAGTCTCTTGTAGTCACAATGGAGGATGCATTCTCCAATTTATTTGATATAAAAAAACTGTTTTTATGCACTTTAAATGTTCTGTAATATTTAATTCATGTAGTCCTGTGATCTAGTTACAAAATTCAATAAAAATTAGTTTATTTCCATTTACATTGACTCTTTATATTTTAACTATTATTTAATTTATGTAACAACATCCATCTTAACTACTCCGACAAAGATTTGGAGAGAAAAAAAAAAATTTTCTTGCCCTTAAAAACTTGTTTATGAAGGATGTGGTTTACGACGTCGTTTGAGCTATTCCTTTGATGCTTTTTAACCATTTTAATAGTTAACGTGCAAAAAAATACCAAAAGGAACAAAAACTAAATCCAGTACAATAAGTCTAATATTATGAAGCTTTAACTTAACAGGAAATTGTAGAGACCATTAATTTGAATTTTTATATGGTGTTGGATTATTTGTTGTTTTTTCTTTTTTTTCAAAAAATAAAAATTAACATAATTATTTTAACTTATTTTATCTACATTATTTAATGATAAAGAGTATTAATTTTTTACACTAACAAAAAAAAATATTGGTTCTTCTTTGTATGTATTTGTTCCCTTTGTCTATGACTTGACTTGACTTTAACCCGGGCATCGTACTATTTGCTACACACACATAGCCTTGAAAGTCGGGAAACAGCTAGCCTCCAAAAGTATGTTTGTTTGTTTAACTGACTAACTAAAATTAGATAATTAACATTTATTTTTAATGAGCTTTTAGTACATCTTTTTAATTATTTCTATATTACACCACTTAATTTAAATTTAGTTTTCACTCTCTTGGTTGTTTATTTGGTAGTTGCGTTGTGGATTCTTCATAAAATCTCAATAAATAAATTGTAGAGAGACTTAATGAAGGATCCAGTAATTTAATGTACAATTTTTTGTGGACTGACTTTTGCATGTTTTTTGTTTAAATTGTTTTTGTGAATGGACGTAAACGTAAATACTGCATGACTTTTAAAACATGTACAAAATAAATTATAGGACTTGTGAATGTCAAAATGTAAAATATGTATCATCATCCTCAATCAAGTGAAAAATAAATTTTCAATTTCTTTTGGCATTTCCTCTTCAATTTTTAACAGGCCTCACAGGTTTTGAAAAGTTAACTGACCTGGACTACCGAGGAAATACTTACTACTCGATACGTAATTTGTCCCTCCATGAATGTCAAGGATGGTGTCGACAAGAGCCCGAGTGTGCTGCAGCAGCTTTTAGGTGAGCCATTTAAATTTATTATTTTATTTATTACAGATATTTACAAACTGCTTATTTGCATTTCAATTTTCAATTTAACTATTTATTTGTAATTTAGTAGCTGTAGTGCATTAACATTAAAGCTTAATTGTGGTATGTACATATAATATTTATAAAATGACTCAATCAAATAGAGATAAATAAATATGAGATGGTTAATTGTTTGATATGTCCATGCGGATTGTTATCCATGACCATTTATGGGGGGTGGCGTGTGTTGAGGTTGTTAGAGTGTCGTCTTGCATTTAAAAGGGCAAATACGTGGACTGCCAAATGAACAGTTTTAATGGAAACCGGTAGCTGAATTGTTTCGTTTTTTCTGCTTTTGTCTATTTAGTCATTCAATTCATGAAAAGAGTTTTTTTGTCGGCGACGTGCGAAATTAAGGCTATTTAGCCAGGTACAAGTTGTAAGACTACAAAAACAGAGTTGATTGTCCACACACATGGGAGGGAGGAAGGAGGAATATATTATGGACAAGACATCAATGTTTAATATTCCATTTTGATGAAAACATTATCATTGAATTCCTCCATGGACAGATTTTCTCACAAACTACAAACAATCTAGATTACCCCCGGCCTTCCCTTCATGTCCATAATAATTCTACAATTTTCCACAAAAATACCGTCAATTGCACAACTCGACGTGGATCAACAGAGGCAACTTTTTTCGTGTTGTTGATTACAGGGATACACCTCTTCATCATTACAGGCTTTGTTATCTTAATACAATTTGATTTGTTTCCATTCCCAATCCAAATAAAGTTATTTTATTTATTGGTAGAGCTAGAGATTTTCTCAAAATTCTTGTCTAATTAAATATGGAATTTATGTAATTTTATTCTAATAAATTCCATATTATTTACCATTTGAGACAGTTGAAAAAAATGAGAAAAAAAGTTTTTTACGAGAATTTATTATCAGGACAATAATCTCAAGTTTATGATGTGTACCATTTTTTAAAATTAATTTAAACACAAAATCTTTTACTACTTGGCTTGTAGTACTAAAAATCATGTTTTGGAGTTAAATTTTTTGACAATAATTGTGTGTCGGATGATAACATAGTATTAGGATTATACAGTAGAATCATTTTTTTGTCATATGTCATGATGTGTCTCTCAACTAAATTACCCGTTGAGATTTCCCTCAAGGGAGAGAGAGAGAGGGAATGTGGATAATCAAAATGTTGTTGAGTTGAGACGTGAATTAGAGACATGAGCTTGAGATTATTTACTTAAATTTTAAACATTTTTCAAGTCTTAGAAGAAGATAGCTCTTGGCTAAAGTCAGTTGTCGGTGAATTTTAGTTAGTAAGAGAAAAATAAGGAAGGAAAGATTAAAGAGTTGAGAAATGAAAAGAGGTTTTTTTTCATGTCGATGAAGTATTTTGAATTTAATTCTCCAACTGCACGACCAAAAGAGATGGCACTACGTCATGATTTTTGTTCATTTGATAATAGAAGGAATGATGATGACAATTTATTTTTGTGCTCTTCCATGTCACACTTGCCTATCCAAGCATTAATTAAAATAAACTGCACTTCTTATACAGTCTCGAAACATTTTTCTTGTCCTTTTTTTGCCGTGATCTTGTAAATGACATAATGCCTCTAGCCCTTACATTTTGTGTACAGTGTGTAGGTATTAGAATACACACGTATACATTTTATATACTGTTAGTGTTTATCCTCATGGTGGTTTTTCTGTTCCGCAGAACAACTTCAAGTTCAACCAAACTGAATGCACATTTTGTCTCTCTTCAAAAATTGTGTGTTGTGTTGTGTAGGGACTTGAATTAGAAAAAAATAAAATTATCTCTTGCTTTGATTACTTTGGCTTTGGTTTTTTCCCCCTTTTTTGAGACAGTGGTAATGATACATGTGTGTGTGTGGAGGTAGACAGGCAGTCAAAAAGGATTTTTTTTATATTCCTCCACCACACACACACTGCTCTTCGTACATGGTTAACTCACACATTTAAATGATAATATTTATTCTTCCCCCTTTAAGTTAAACTACATATTATATGATTACATGCACATGGGCTTTGCACTGATTCAGAATCTCTCTCTCTCTCTCGTCCCCTTGTCTCATTTCACCAGTGCATGGAGTTTAGAAGTTTAACAAATGGCAAAGTCATTAACTCAACCTTTACATCATGAATGACAGACTCCTCTCTTTTTAAATACAATTACATAATGGCCAATCTCTACAGTCACATAGACAACAACCTCCGAGAGTACATTCAACAAAAACTGGGATTGAGTTTAAACAGTTGATTTTTTTAACTGAATTTTTATTAGAGATGGTGATGGTGATGATTGTCTTGTGGTTTCACGACTCCATCACATTGTGGACTAAACAATTACATTGTACTTTTTTTTCTATTTCTCCAACGGGACATTTTTTTCCCCATGTCAAGTCTAAAGGATTGAGGCAAGGACGAGACAAAAAAAAATAAATCGGTTGAATATTCTTCAATTTAATTTTCTGTCTCTAATTTATCTCATCAATTTACTTAAACCTCAACTTTACCAAATAACATTAGTCCCAACACACTTAAAAATCAACGTCATGTAATCTGTAGTTTGCTATATAATTTGTAAAAATGGCTTCTAGTAAAAATGACTTTAATTAATTTCCGTTGCCGCTTTTTAATTGATTAAGCCTGTAATTAAATAATGTAATTTTTTCATCACATTGACCACGATGTGTGAATATTCAGTTGATATTTAAAATATGGCTACAATTTTGGTGGGGAAAGGAGGCGGGGATTGTTGTGGTTGTAAATGGGGCCTTTTTTTTACAAAAAAAGGAGAATGCATGTAATGAGTACATATTGTGGTGTAAAATAACAATGACTAAATTTTTTTTTGTTTGGTATTTTTATTTCCAGTTTTGTCGTTAATCCGTTAGCTCCAATGCAGGAGACATTGTGTCTTCTTCAGAATGACACCTCAGCTCACAATCCAAGTGCAGTCCCACAAAAGGCTGCTTCCATGTATTACATGGTGAAACTTCACATTCGATCTGGTAAGTCTTTTGTCCTACGAGGATTATTCACCACCATTTTTCATACATACAGTACGTTTATATAAGCCAATTCATATCTCTCCCATTTTTTTTGCACATGGGCTGGTTACCTTCATAAATAATTCTTGGAGGGGATATTCTTCTTAAGTAAGAGAGGAAGAATATGGCAATAAATAATACTTAAACTGTAAATCATTTAGCTAGAGGCTAATTTACAATTTACAAGGTTGTGGCTGTACAACTGGAGAGTCGGTGTAGAAAGACCCTTTGAAATAAATATTGACCGATTTATAGTTTGTAAATTGTGCGTTATGATGAAATCATGGGATAGAAATTATGACCAAAAAGTGTAATCTGATTATTTTGTAAATAGAACTATAGTTAACTATGCATAAATTTTTCACATGGGGGTGAAGCAAATTGAGCATGATATAATTTTTTATCAATCAATGAGGGGGAAGATGAATGGATGCGGTGAATGGATCATAACTGATTGTAATTTGAGCCTCCTGCTCCCGTTGTGCTCCAAGAAAAGAATTTTTTTGAGGCAAGGGTCGACGACGTGCTTTCCCATCAACGGAAATTCAATGAGACGCCAAATGATGAATGTCCACCCTTGGCTTTGATCTTCTTGTGTCATTTACAATTTCATTTTGGTCGTATTGAGACTCATCCCCATGTATTCAATCTTTCATTGAACAAAAGAATCTTCTTTTTCATTAAATTTACATTCAGTTCTCTTTATCTTTGTGTAAATTTGAACTGTATTATCATTTACTGACACAGATTGAATTATATTCGTCCTTATATTCCTCCCATCTCATCCGTTAGTCTGACCTTTTCTCAAAAGTTTTATTCAGGTTACATCACAAAAATACGCAGTCTAGTGCGTCGTGTCGTGCTTAAAAATGGACGGAGTCCCTTCTCTCAATGAACTTTGATCCACAACACCAAAAATATATGGGTGAGGGATGAAGAAAATGTACTGGTTTGGTTCCGGTCCGGTTACGAAAAAAGTTTGAAGCATCTGCTGCTCTTAATTTTAGTCAAAAAAAGAAGTATCATAAAATGGAAGGCAGTAGTAAAACTACAAGGGGACATGAAATAAGTAATTCACAAATTTCATTGTCCGACTCTTGCAAAATGGAGGGAAGGGAAGGGAGGTTGTCAGGAAGTGGAGGAGGATTAAGTACTTATGCTATAAAACCCAGTGACAAAATTAATTTTAAGAGGCTACTTGGTTGGTGCTCTGATTAAATTTGTGTCGCTAGCTTGCTTTTTTTGGATTTTTCGCTGAGAGGAATCCCAAAATGAAACGATTTAACAATTGAGAAGAAAGAGAGCCGGCAGGGAGGGAATTGATCAACTCACCGATTCGTTACAGTGGTCACCACCACCAGAGGAAAAAATACTTGTTGAATAGTTTTCTTGTGGAAGAACCCGTTGGGTGTTACATGACATGCTAGGAAAAGGTACAGAGGACAAGACGTGATGAACCATGAGCTTGACGTATCACACGTGGAATTAGATTACCACACCATCATGAGCATTATCCCCCCCTTCCCCTCGGAGTCTTTCGTCTGCTCCCTCAGAGCCAAATAAATTAAATTACTTGACTAGTGCCATTCTTTGGGCAAAATTTAGCTTGATGGAGATTGTGGAGAAGACAGTCATAATAAAATAATATATTGTACAGACAGACTTGTCAAGAGAGAGAGACTTTTGAAAAGAACAAGAGTCTCAGCATGAAACGTGTTCTTGTTGTCAAATCAACAATGACAAAACTTTGTACAGGAGACAGGGAGGAGGAGGAGGAGGAGGGGGAGAGTCCAGTTAGAATTATTTCAAGTTGGATAGAGTACAATTTGAGTATCTCTTACTTTATCCGTAACATCCACTCGATTACTTACAGTCTACTTTACATAATACATATAATAGAGCTAATAGCTTGCAGTTTCATTCTGACTCTAGACCTTTTTTTGCATGTCAATCCATATTCCCGTCCGTAGAGTAGGGATTTTCACATGGAGGAATTAGACTAACCATTAGAATTATTATGTAGCTCCTCTCGGTAGCATACGGTTATTGTGTTTTTTTCCCTTGTTAAATAAATTGTAATTTTTGTTTTTTTTCTCTTTGTCTCTTTCCTCTCCATTGTGTGTACACACAGTCAGTCAGTCTCATTCAATTTTTGTAGTTGAACATGTTCTCATTTTTTGCACTTAAGAATGGAATATAAAAAATGGAGAGAGGCAACCGCGGCTTTTTTCTCAGGTCAACAATTACAGAGAGAAATGATTGACGGCGGTGAGTTGGCTGAGAAGAAAATCTTTCCATGATCACCATTTACCACTCTAATTATCTTTGAACTTTAGTCTTGTAACAAAAATCGATCATTGTGGTTGTCAACTCTTTTCTCTTTGAACAAAGTACATATGACACAAGTACAATTCCCCATCTCATGTGAACAGACTACCCATGACAATGGCAAATCTTTATATATAGAATATATATATATGAAATAGTCACATGCAAAATTTAAATAGGAAAAGGAAATAAGTCTTGCAAAAATTCTTTTTTTTTGTTCTTGTTCAACGGAAACGACATTTATTTACTTGTTGGAGTCATTATATGCAAAATTGAATGGATAATGCCCTCATCACTTGACGTCACTACTTTTCCCAATGCAAAATGCACTCTCCTGTCCAACATATATGTTGTACAATTGGAGGAGTTGAATTGATGACGTGGGAATTATTTTACAGTTGAATGGATTCTCAATTTTAGTCAAAAATCAAATTCCCACTTTTGCCATTCCATCTAGTCTACATATTGAGGGGTCCATGCAAAAGCCAAAGTTGGATTTTACATGGAGAATGGATGGGCAGGGAAAAAAATGAGAAGCAACAACTGTTTATTCTGTTCAACCAGGAATGTACGTGAGGAGGCTGAGATTTCAAACATTTTTCATTGACATTTTATACCATTGAATCGGCATTCCCATAACTAATCACCAACGTTTGTCTTCTTTAGTTCTTCTCAAGAACTTTTTTTTACAATACAAGAAACAAATGCCTCAGAGTATGTGCCATTTTTCTTGCATGTTTGAAGAGGAAGAGTGCTCATTTTTATTAAGGAGGAAATGTAGTTTTTTTGTATCTGTACTATATGGAGGATATGGAATATAAGAAAACATTTTTGTACTCAATTAAATAAATTTCTAAGAAAGATTTGAAATGGTGGCATTGTCAATGTCACCCAGAAAAGTTTTGAATTTCTCACAAGAGTTATGACGACTCTGTTCAGTTCCTTTCTGTACTTGCTCACATTTGATTCTCTATAAATGTTACCAAATGTAATAACCTACATAATTTGTTCTAAGTGCTTTGATGAGGATGGAGAGATTGAAAACAAATTGAGCATGCAATCACGACTCACGATTATGACTCTCCAAGCTCCTCCAAATCCCTTTTTTTTGTGTGATTCTACTTGAGGCTTTAAAAATGGTACTAATTGTGAGGTGCGTAATCCTCAAGTGGTTATCAAGTTTAAATATTATGCATTTTATGCATTCAGTTTTTATAAACGAACCATACTTTTCATACAATTTATGCAAGGTATTTAACTCAAATTGACAGCCATGTGTAGACTTTCCTGCCTCCCTAGGCTATGGCATGTCATTCACTCGCACTCGTACTAAAAATTCTTCCTTTATTTAAAAAATAGACAAATCATCATAATTTCTGGGTCAAGGGGAACTCTAACATGGTTTTTGAATGTAATATTTGGAAAAAATATAAAATTTGGGTGGTTGTAAACTCTACATTTGACATAATAAATAGGAAAAGACCAATAAGGAAGAAATTTAAATAATTCCATTCATTTTTTTTAGTCTTTGAAGAAACTGAACGAGTTTTTTGTGTTTTGATGCTCATAATTTCCCTACGAGTGCTCTTGTATTGTCATTGGTTCCACAAAACATGAAAAAATTGTATTAAACTTAAATAAAGAGGACTTGGTTGAGATGGCAGAGGAGGAGACAGTAATATAAATTAAAAGCTGAGGGTGCAGCACGTTCTAAGTTCTAAACCAAACTCATTTTTATGAACAAGAGAGTTTGGAGTTGGTCGTCATAAAATAAATAATATATTTCTCTTCTTTTTATGTTCTCTACAAACTAATATGATTATATACAATAGCTATAATCTTTAATTTTTTTTCGTCTCTATCTCTGTCGTCTCAAAGAGTCCAATAGTGGAGAGACGAGGAAGAAAATGTTAAAAAAGTTTAGTATCATAAAAAGAGTCCAGTCTTCACTGGGACTTTTGTGACTATTCTAATGATAAAGCAAGGATTGAGTCATTGTGATGTGATTTTGATTAGACTTGCCATTTTATGACACCTGATTTTCTCTCTTTGTTGTACAAGTCAAATGGGCAACTGGTCAATGAAATCTTGAGAATCTTTTCTCTGTCCTCCCAACTTGAAGTTGAAGAGACTTTGAAAACAAGATTGAGAATCAATTGATATTCTCCATTGTAAATAAATAAAAGGTCGAATAATCGTAAAAATCATGGAATATAAACAAGACACAAAAAAAACTTGAATAATTTTTATTTCCACTCAAACTCTTGGAGTAACAAAGTGAGTTGAAGATGTAGGAAATGATCATTTTTTTTCATCATTTTATACTCCCCTAATTAATTAGTTGACATTAGATGGGTGACTCTTGTTACACAGATAATTTATGAACAAACAAAACTTGTCGGCATTCAAAATGAAAGATGGAGGGGGGTCATAAAAAAAGTTTTGTAGTTTTCTGTGTTGTGACGAAAGGGATGGGGCCGTCACCGGGAAACCTTGTTTACTTTACGTCCATTGTAGGTTATGTGTCTCATGTAAAAGAATAATAAATTTACCGGATATTTCACTCATGATGGAGACGATGATGAGATGTGAGAAAGATTAATATCTTTAATAATTAATGAATAGTGAGACTTTGTTACAATTTGCAGGCTCTATAAAAATGTGCAAATTTATCCAAGTCAAGTGCATTCTGATTTTTATCACTTTTGTCTGTACACAGATAATTCATAGAGAGACTTTCAATGTAGAAAAAAATGAGAGCTGTAGACTCAAATGAATGGAATTGAATAAAGTTGACTGCAGCTCTCTTCCGTTAGTTAATTGAGAAGACAAGTAGACTCATATGTACGTTAATTACACTTTGAATATTATTCAAACATAAAAAGGTTTGAGGAGGACAGCTGGGCTCTTTTTTTATTTATTTAGTTGTAATGCAAACCATCAAAATGAAGGACAAATTAGGATCATTGATGAATGGAAGATTTAATGTTGAGCTTAATCGTTGATTAAGTCATTCTTAGAGATTCTAATTAAGATTTCATTTTTTTCAGAGTGACTACAATAAAAACAGTTGTGAGTTGGTTATGGCTCTATCTTTTTTTGTGTAGAGTCAACATTTGTACAAGAATACACACCATTGGGTGTTTTTTTTGTTGTTGTGTTTTTTGCTCAGCCATATTACGGTATACACCTGTTAAATGAGGAATATAAAAAAAGTTGTATAAAATGAAAATGTGTTATGAGGGATCGTCATTCCATACAATTTTTGACGTCTCTGTCTCTCTGAATTTTGTTTTATTCCTTGGCATTCATTTAAAGTTGAAGATGATACAATAAACAATTTGTAAAATGGTTGGCTTCAACTCAAGATGAGAATGATGGCTCAATGTGATAATAAGATGCTTCATCTTGTAACTTATCTCAACAACGACATTGTGACGAGTCATTACTAGAGTAGTAGTACAGATACAGTCATGTCTCCATTCAAGTCCCTTGTAATCACAAGCTCGTTCATGATTAGCAAATCTGTCAATATTTAACTTTTTTTTGTTCATGTCGAGGCAAATAAACCATAGCGAAATTGGAATTGTTCATGATCTTGAGGAATGTAGAACGACTCGATCACTTTTTCACGACCAAGTGTCTCATGCTCAAGACTAAAAAAAAGAGTGTTAGTTCCATTTGCCAATTTATTTTTATCCGTGAAATTAAAGCGTGTCATCTGCTGAGAGAGGAGTAACAAATGATAAAAGAAAATGAGTTTAATTTCAAGGAAATTGACTTGACGACTTTTTTTACAAGTCGTATTTATTCTACAATTAATACTTGGAATAGTGTCAATTGCTCAACTTTGAAGAATAAAAGATGCAATTAGATTATGTACATCATGACATGTTGACTCATTAAAATTTAATTGTAATTTAAATGTTTTTTCTTGTTGTTTGATTTAACAGAAAAAGTTTGTTCAAGACCATGGACTTTTGAGAGGGTTCCCAATAAGATGCTTCGAAATCTTGACAATTCATTGATCTTCACATCCACCAAGGAAGCCTGTCTTGCTGCATGTTTGAACGAGGTAAGAAAAAAAAGACAATTTATTTAGTTTGACTTATTGTGTAATTTCTATTAAATCATAAATTTCCTTATCCAATATGACCTCCACAAATATTGTGCCGTTTAAAAAAGAAAAAAAACAACTTTGAACGTGTGGATATGATGAGGTGAGATGTAGAGAGAGAGAGAGAGAGATTTAGACAATAATTAAAGAATAAAAAATATGCCCGGCGCCTAGTGGCGAAAAGGAAGATAATAGACTTTCTTGACCGTTTCGCTTTTGCTAACCAGGATTTAAAAAAAAAGTTAAGGGTGATTGTTCAAGTTGAGAAATTACCTGAAGGAAACAACAAGACAAGGCAATCTTTCTGACCACAAAGCTAGTGAAATGAAATAGATGAGGTGATGAGTCGAATGCCATTAATGAACTCTCTACTGTTACTTTACTGTTTTTTACATTTTTTTGTCTCAATTCCTTGACTGCATCTCTTCAACTGTTGGGTGCAAATATATTCTGTATCTCTACCTATACAAAAGAGAGAGATGAAATGGTCAGTGGTCAAGCTAGAATGATATGGGATTAGATGTGATAACAATAAATAGTCTCCCTTGTTTACTGTACATCTTCCCATATGCACACGGTGGCTTTTGTAGTGAGACGAAGAAAAAATAAATAAATAGAAAAATGAAAATGATGGGGAGGAAGGGAGGGGGGGGAACAAGATGATGAATAAGAAGTCATAATGTAGACTCAGCTTTGGAGGAAAAATAAGAAAAAAAGATTACTTTCAAGATTCCTGTTCTTCTTGTAATTAGTGGAAGACTTTTTATGAGTTTTTGGACAAGAAGGAGAAGGTAGGAGTTGTAGTTAGCCGCGTGTAGCGAATTGTTACATCACAGACAGAGAGAGAGAGAGAGACTCCTCTTGAGTAAGCAATAATATAATCACAAACTTTTTTTTTATATAAGTTGGGCTCAAACAACAGCAGCCTTATGATATTACAGATGATACCATTTTTCTTTTCCGTATTTGGCTCGGATTTTTTGGCACAGTCCAACCATGCCATGCACATTCAGTAGTTTGTACAGTTAGAGCCTTAAAAAATTCCACATATCTGTACAAGAGTACACACACATGGCAATGGTTTTTGTTGAGGATATACATACAAGGAGATTATTATTGTACAGTTCTATCGCCACAAACACACATCTGTGAAGAATTATATATAGATTATACTATTATTATTACAACTTGTTACATATAAGAGGAGGGAGAGTTACATGGATATGCTCCACGATTGCCATCATCCTCCATTCTCTCTCTCTCTCGAAAATCCCATTTAATTTGTGTTAAATAACAAAAAAAACCGTCTTGATTATTATGAGTTCTCGTTCAAAACTTTAGTATTATGTCTTTACTTTGGGCAAGTTTCACGGTTTAATTTAAGTCTCATCCTTCTTTTACTTCATGCTGCAACTTTTCCACTAAATTTTTTTTTCACCTTCCTTTTAAGTCTAAATAGATTATATTTGACTATTGATGATTTTGTAAGTAAAAAAAATTGGAGAGGAGATTCAATGGGAGCTATCAGAGACCATCAGCACGTCTGCATATTGAACATCTCATTCTTTATGACCCTGTTCAATCTCAATCACATGTACAGAATCAAGTCGTATGAGAAACTATTTTTTTGTGTCTGAGTGTTATTTTCCCATACTAGCAAAAAAATGTGCTGTTAGGATGCATCTCAGAGTGTACATAATATTAAAATTATCTTAATCATAAGAAATATTACCTACCCGTCACTTTTGTGAGACGAAAAGAAGCACACACACACAAAAAATGATTCAGTGTGCAGAGTGAACCACTGACTAAAACTAACGGAAGTTTTATATTCCAATTTGAACTTTTTCAAGGCTCTCCACTTTGTTGTACGTTTCCCCATTTTGAGATAGAGAGAGAGGGCAACAGTTGCCACACATTTATTTTTTATAGGGACCATATAACATTTGTGTATGTTCAATGTATGATTTGGCTAATGTAAAATCATAATATTTTTATAAGGTCGTTTAGAAGGAGGCAAAAAAATATTTACCATGGATTTTTATGGTGTCATGATACGTGTAGAGGAGGAAAAATCAAAGGGAATTTATTTTTTTGAGTAATTTACATTGGCCATATGTCAAATCATCAGATGGTGTGAAGTAATGACTCCCCTCCAAAAAAATGAAGCACCAGGAAAGACCACAAGTTGAGAAATTAGAATGATGAATATTTTTTAGCAAGTGCTCACTCATCGTCATTCAATAGTTTGGTGATGGTTTATTATGATGGTTATTAAAGAGAGAGAGATTTCTCATGGCTTTGTGTGTGGCGTCTTTTTTTAATGGTAGACAATTGGATGGGTGCTGCTGTTGCTGGTGAGACTGTTACTGTTGGTGGTAAACTACTTAAGTCTTTAAGCAAATATTTTTCATAATACAATTTTCATAGAGACAGAAGGACATGCTCTCAACGGAGGAATAGCAAGCACCATGATAATCATAATGATAACGGCTTCGGTCAGGCACAAATTTTTACCTACTTTGTCTTCTCCCATTATACTTTTTCTCTTTCATCTTCCGTTCCCCCCTCGGCTCCATCACAACAACATGGCCGTGTATGTGTTATATAATATTAATTATTATTATGTTCCAACTCTTTTGATGGAGGATGTGCTCACTGTAGAAAACTCATACGTCAGTCTCTCTTCATATCCGCTCTCTTGTTGACGGTACGGGATAAAAACTCATTTAGCTTTATTAGCACACACGGGATATTTACATTAGGTAAATATGAGGGGGGAGGGGGGTTCATCATAATAAACATTTTGGCTAGAGTTTTATTTTTTTATTTATTTTATATATTTTTTCCATCAGAGTCCATTTGAGAGGAGGATGTGTGTGGACTTTATTTTTTGAATGGTCCTCGTCCGGACCATCACATTTCAACGTCAACGTCATGATTACATGTAGAGCGTCATAAAAAATTATTATGGGGATGCATTTATGTGCGTATGTAGTCCGAGAGTGTAGCCTTTTTTTATTAGTCGAGGAAAAAAGGATTATGTGGTATTTGTCATTATGTGAATGTTGTTAAAACAACTTGCAAACATTTTTGTGTCCCATCTTGAGTGGATGAGAGGCATCTGTTCTTCTATTCAGTGAGAGATTCAGGAAATGTACAAAAATCTTTGCTAATTGAAGGCTTATGCAACGTCTTCATCCACTCCAAAATTCTTTCTTCAGAGTGGACCATCAGATTTGGAGACTTGCACGATTTCTGAGGGAATCTCAAGAGACAATTTTATTCTTTCATTTTGAATTTAGTTCATCCACTTTTTCGAATCCTCATTGCAGTCACTAGTACGCACTTTTTTTGACCTTACCTTGACGTAAGTTTGAGGAATTGGGGATTTAGTTTATTTTTTTTGTAAGAAATAGAATTTTGTGATGGACTTGGGTTAGAATTTAGAGAAGATGAACTTCCGAGAATGAGGAAGTGAATGATTTACCAAGAAAAAAAATGGTTTGGAGGATGACCGTGACCATAAAATTTAGTGGTTTTAGTCGTCGACTTTGTTCTTTGTTGTTACTTCATATTTTTTGTGCTGTTTATTAACTTTTTAACTGGAGCATAGGACAGAGTCTTAAATATGAGGATAATAAAAGTTAGAGAGAGAGAGAGGGGATATTAATTACTTTCTACATAATAATTATCTTGCCATGGTCATAGATGAGATGAAAGGAAGACTCTTTTTTGGTGCATAAATGTGTAGGGATTATTTTTTTGTAAGAAAAAATGGAGGATGGGTATATATATAAATATAACGTGACATGGCTTGTGGTGAAGTCCTGTTGGATTGTTGGATGGTGGTGAGAGCTGGGTAGTTGAATAACTAATAGTGGGTTGTTATATAGCTCATGGATAGTCACGTAAATTCATGAATAGCAGATTCTTTTGTTTTGACTATAGAAAATATTTACTATTTTCACCCCCTTTCCATTCCAATGCAGTCAATTAAATCTTTGTTTTGTGTACTCGTCTTTTTTTTCATCCTAAATAAATTTGTTTAGAGTCTCTCTATATTTCTAGCTGTACTTTTTTTTGTGTGTTATAGTGCAAAAAGAGACTTGAGATTTAAGTAGGGGCACAGCTAGGAAGATTAGTGAGACGCATCTTTACTCAGATTCATCCTCTCCTCTCTCTCTTGAGACAGTCTTATGCCCATTGTGTCTTGTTTTTTTTGTAATAATGCCATTGATCATCATGAAAATTACTTAAAAGTTTAAACCATCATTCCTCCATCTTTTTAACCTTTAGCTTGTACTCCAATCTTGTGTGTTTTTTTTTCATATAATTTATATCCAAATTCTTTTTATATAAAAGAGAGAAAAAAATGTTTGGAACAGTTAACCAACTTAATTAAATTCGTGCTACCGTTCTATTCCAATTACATTTACAAGGATTATTTGTTTGAACGACTCGTCTAATCATTCTCTTTAGAGATGGCTATCATTATACTTGAGCTCAATAAATTTATAAAATGGAGGAATTTGCATCATGTGTATAAATAAATATAACTGCATATATTTTTTTTAATTTTTTTCATATTGTGCAATTCATTTTATGATCAAGATGAAAAATAGTGTTCCAATTCACTTGGAAAAAGATATAAAATTAATTTACGATTGAATGGTTTTCTTGTCCTAACCTCAATTGAGTGACAATCACAGGATAAAAATTTTGTAGAGTCCAGCTTAGCCTACTTATATAATATTTTGATTGTGGAGGGTATAACCTTGAGAATGTGGGACTGCAGGGATTTGGAGGAAGTCATGTTATGTCATAATGTGATCCCAGACTTGTATTGACATCCGGGCTTTGTACAGAATAAAATGGATATTACAGTTCCTTCTCAATCTCCTCGAGACAATGACGAGTTTTGTAGTAAAACAGAGACTCATGATCCACATTTACGGATGTGTGGGGGAGAATTAAATTATAATGGGAATGAATCGTGTTAATTTTCTCTCTTGCTCGAATTCACATCGACTTGTCTGTATTCTACTTGTAGAGGTGGACGCATAAAAAAGAGCGTGAGAATAGTCACATTTCCGGGTATTTTCATCCACACAACAGACAAACTGGTCATTTTTATGTGTCGTGCGTTTTGTAACTGAAGCAACTTTACATGGAAAAGTTTGTTTAGTCATCCTTTAAAAAATTGGAGTGAAAAAATGAATGAGTTTTGAAGGATGGCAGTCTGTTGATGGTACAAGGGAGAGAGTCCGAGTCGGAAGTGTCAGAGCATCACACAAGTCTTAATAGATGAGATTACGATTGTGCGTACCACCATACGTGCCATTCATTAATCACCCTGTGAAAATTTGTGTGTATGACTACGAATGTCAATGCCAAATTAGGGAGAGCAAACTTTTTTAAAAACCTTTGTTCATGCTCCTCTGTGATGAAGATGAGGGATTTGATAATATAATACAGCTTTTTGTTGGTCAATCTTCCTTCCTTTTTGTTGGGTGCCTTGAGCGGCTAATCTTTTAGTTTTTTATAAATGATATCTTGGGATGTCAGTTATGGGATCAGGTAGAGTTTCCTGGTGTAGCCCATGAAATTGTACAAATGGGCAATGGTCTTTTTTTAAAAAGTCAATTTGAACGTGCGTAGAGTGCGTATATTTCATCATATCTGTTTATGTGTGTGCTGTCATGGAAGAGTAGGCATTAGTCATCTTCCCATTTGGTGTACGGGAATGGGCAGTGTGGCAAATGTGTACAATTGACGAATGGCACGTTTAGAGGAAATGTACTCATGATCATTTATTTTATTTTAATCTTATAGCGCCGTTTCATGTGTCGATCAGCCGAGTACAACTATGTGACCCTTCAATGTCAACTCAGTGAGGAGGATCGAAGAACTGCCCCCGACTCTGCCTTTGTGGATGCCACAGGTGTGGACTATTTTGAAAATCTTTGTCTTCAAGGAAATCAAACTTGCAAGGGAAAACGAACTTATCAAGGTATGACAACTATTTGATGATTAAATATAATTTTATAAATGATCATTTTAATTAAATAAATGAACTTGTCTATGTAGATGCTAAAGTAGGAGTCCCAGCTGATCGCGTGGCTCACTATGTTGGTCTTCATTATTATGTTGACAAGGAATTGCAGTCAAGTGGAATGGCCGGGTGTAAGAGAGCTTGTGAGATTGAAGAAGAATTTTTGTGTCGGTCATTCCTTTTCAAGAGTCAAGTCACTTCCGGTTACAACTGTCAATTGTATCACATGGATCATCGTACTTTACCTGATGGACCAGCCACTTACTTGAATACTGAGAGACCATTGCTGGACAATGGAAATCCTCTTGGACAATATCAAGAAAATATTTGTGAAGAGAAGACTGGGAGTACAGGCATGTTGGATGGATTTGGAGTTGGAGGTGGTCTCAATTCTGTCAAGGATGGTGACAGTAATGGTATCGGATCCAATGGAGCCTTTGATGTCAATGCGGTGACGGATGGTCAGGATTGTGATCACACAGGCACCTGCTACGATGGTACAAAAATTATGTTCAACTTGACTTTTTGCACCACAAAAAAAATTAGAGTTTCCACGCTGTAAATTTAATCGATGGTATCCATGTTGAAGTAGAAAAAAGTTATGCAAATGAAATTAAAAGCAACGTCATTGTCTCTGTACTTTTAGTCGGTAGAATATTACATGTAGAAAAAAAAGACATGTTTTTTTTATTCTGTCTTGGTTTTTTAATTTGACTTTGACGGATGAGAAACAAAGGGAAGTGAAGCGTAAATTATACAAGAGGGAATTGCTCCCGTGAGCTGAGTGTAACATTATTTGCTGTTGTTTTATGCTTTGTAATTTATTTTTATTGGAAAAGCTCTCTACCTTTTTAAAAAAATTCCTCGTCTTCTTTTTTTTCTATGTAATATTTTTAATGCCATTTTTTTTGTTTGTGAATAGTTCAAGTACAGTGTAAAGACACACGAATTGCTGTACAAGTCCGTAAGTGTAATCATTTTTTAAATATTATTTACGTAAAAATTAAACAAAGTCTTGCCCACGCGACTATATCTAATAACATTGTTTTTTTTCATGTCTCAAGGAACCAACAAACCATTTAATGGAAGAATTTATGCTATGGGTCGTTCCGAGACTTGCAATGGTACATATTTTTCACTTTTCTAGTAAATATTTTCCTAGAAAGTTATTTAAACACGTTTTTATTGTTTTTTTATTTTACAGTTGATGTGATTGATTCTGACGTCTTCAGACTTGATTTGAGTCTCTCTGGTCAGGATTGTAATACTCAGTCAGTGGTACGTAATTCTCTTTTTTGTTTTTAAATTGATGGAAAATTAATTGCAAATTTTAATTGTAATTTTAATTCATTTTAATAGGGAGGAGTCTATACTAATACCGTTGTGCTTCAACATCATTCAGTGGTCATGACCAAGGCAGACAAAATTTACAAGGTCAAGTGTACTTATGACATCAGTTCAAGGAATATTACTTTTGGCATGATGCCAATTAGGTAAGACCACATTAAGATTATGATGAAAATTATTTTTTGAGAGAAAGAGTTATGAATTCTAAGGTAATTAAATTTATAATTGCAGGGACTTGGACACAATTTCCATTACGAGCGCACCTGAAGCTCCCCCACCAAAGATTAAGATTTTGGATGCCTTTGGCAAGGAAGTTGAAACTGTTCGTATTGGAGACAGACTCACATTCAGAATTGAAATTCCCAACAATAGTAAGAATTTATCATTTTGATTAATTTTAGTAATCATAATAATATATTTATTTTAACGACATTCACTCCTGACGTGATGTAATTACTTATTTTGTATTTTTACAAACTCGCATGATCATAAAATTGGCGAGGCTTCGTCTTGTGGTCCGGTTTAGATTGGCAATTAAAATGCATTTTTTTTAAATTTTACAGCTCCTTATGGAATCTTTGCTCGCAGTTGCATTGCCATGGCCAAAGACTCTCGTTCTACATTCTCTATCATTGATGATGATGGGTAAGTTCTACTGGGATTTTATATAAGATTTAATTAAATGAAGCCTTTAACTATTTTAATTATCAATTTTTTTTGTACATTTGCAGTTGTCCACAAGAGCCATCAATTTTCCCCAAGTTTAATCAAGCCAGTCAATCGGCTCTGATCTCAGAATATGAAGCTTTCCGTTTCACAGAATCCTATGGAGTCATCTTCCAGTGCAATGTTAAATATTGTCTTGGGCCTTGTCCTCCCGTAAGAATTCTAATCAATTTTGATAATTATTTTGGGAGTTAGTCATGATAATTAAAATAATAATTAATTTGTTGTGTAGGCGGACTGTACGTATGCAAGAGAGAAATTTGAGTCATTTGGAAGAAGGAAGCGACGAAGTAGTGAGGGTGACAGTCCCAGTGCCAATTTAGTAAATTCAACGAATGCTGACCTCACCCTCAGTCAAGAAATCTTAGTTTTGGACTTTAATGAGGAGATGCCCAGTGTCCCCAAATATTCTTTACCTGATCCATTTGAGGCTTATGAGGGTGGCCGTGCTTCCGGTTATGGTCCAGACTTTGGCCCTGTTGGAAGTTGCCCAACAAGAAATTCAGTCCTAGTTCTCTCTGTTGTTTGCGGCTTGCTCCTTCTCATGTATGTTGCCAGTGCCGTCTGTTTTATGGCCAGAAGACCATGGAGAGGTCAGTTCCATTTCAATTTAAATAAAAATTAATTAAATAAATTGAACAAAATAACTAATATTTAATTTGGTCAACAGGGTCTTCAATGGGGTCGGGACCTCATCATAAACACATAATGCAATAAATATAACTTGTTTTATATAAATACCAATTAATAGAAACTGTAGTATAAGTGTGTGCACTAACTATTATACGTATACACTTTTTTGTATGGTTAAACAAATTCTAAATAATCAAAACCATCTCAGAGAAGAAAGTAAATTAAAATTCCCTTGAATGAGACTTTTGAAGGGACATTTAAAACATTTCTCAGACATTTTCTTGCTGAAATGCCGAGGATCTAACTGTGGTAATAGATTTATAAGAAAAAAATATCTTTCCTCAAATTTTGGGTCAGCAATCATTAAATTTATAGTTTGTAAGTTAATTTAATTGAGAATCTCGATGGCTGTGCCTCATTTGTTGAATTTTTTTTTACAAAAACCAAAAAAGTTTATATTTATTTCAAAGCCAATTAATTTATTTGATATTTGCTGGATATTGATTTGAGCTAATCTTTAGTGTCTGTGACAAATTGTGTACAAAGTTGAAACCATATTTCTTTTTGTTTTATATTATTTTTTGTTGTCTATTTATTATTATTTATTGTACAATTAATTTATTTTGAACAGTCCTGGGTATACACTTTTTTATACAAAAAAAGTTTTTTTTAATTTAATTTATTCCGGTTTGATGGTTGTGGTAGGTCGGAATTTTATACCAAAAATTATTTAAATATTTTTTCATTGTATAATTTTAATGCGAAAGGCATGCACATACAAAACAATTAATTTAATTGTAAAATTTTTATTTATTTTGATGATAGGGTGTCAGGGTTCAATGTACCAAGCAAATTATTTGTATTTTACATCATGTGGGGACTTTTTCATGAATCAAAGACTCGTCAAAATTTTTGGTCTTTTGGGGAACTCAACTAATTAAAATTTAACATGACTAAAAATGAAACAAATGATTCAAAAACTTAATTAAATTTGAGAATTTAACTGTACATACCTATGTAGAATATCTGTATTATTTAACAGCAAAATTATGTCTCTCTAACTAAGAAAAACATTTAATTAAATGTCAACAAATTATTTTCTCTCCAAAAAAACTTTCTCCAAAAATACAAAATGAAAAAAAGGGAGATGGGAAAAATGCCAAAAAATATATTTTTAGTTGGAGACCATGGTTCAAATTGTTTTTTTCTCTCTCTAATTCTACTCTAACTATTGATTAACAATCATTAAATACAAATTGTAAAAAAATATTGATGCTGAAACTAACTTTGAGCTTTTTTTAAATGGTTGGGTATTGGGAATTTTAAAAAATTGTTGTTGTTTGTAAACGTAATTGTACTATAGTGTAATATTGTTAAATCAATCATGAATATTTAATCTCGATTTGAGTGGTATACGTACTTAATTAAATAAAAAACCAATTGAAAATGTATATTAAGTTTAGATAGGTATTTATTAAGTTAATAGTTAAAAAAATAATGGTTGGTTATCTTTTAACTATTATTTAATTAATGTATGTATGCATTTTTAGTTGAAGGACTTTTTTTACAGTAAGATTGTTACATTTAATTGTAAGTTTAATTTATTTAAGTGGAGAATGAGCGGAGCACTTGGGCATCAAAATGTGTTATCAGTGCAGGACGCTGGACGTGCTACATTAAACGTACCTTATAACTTTTGAATGATCATTTTTATTTAATTGTTATTAATTTTATTATGGGGGGAAATTTTTTTTAAAATTTTGTTATAATATCACCTTTTTTGGAATTAACATGGTATTATGTTGTAATACTCGTTTTTTTGTTGTTATTTTTTAAATATTATTTCATGTGTTGATAATTAAAATAGTTAAGAAAAAAAATAATAGGGTTACAAAATAGACTATTAACGGGATTTTTTTATATTATTACAATACACAAAACCCCTGACTATTTAATTGAGGAGGAGGAGAGCAAGTTGATTATTTATTTATCTAATGTGTGGTTGTGACAAGACGACAATAAGAACTGACATGCAATACTTTTTTTTGCTAATAAAATATTTGTGTACGATTTTAATTTTTATCTGAGTTTTCATTTTAATTCCATTTATTTACCATGCACAATATTGCAGAGCTTAAAAAAGAATACCCCGGAAGGGGAATGACAAAAAAAAGAGATAACGCATTGATCCTGGGATTATTTTATTTAAAATTATTGGGCATATTAAAAATGGACGACAATGAGTTGTATGAACTTGAACGTCATTTGTTCTCATTTTCCCATTCATATTTTAGAAATCAAACCATTTCAAACAATGATGGCTGTACATTTTGTATACATTGGCTGTCCATTTTCTGACAATTGTCATTGTCATTGTGGGTAATGAGATAATGTAGATAAAACAGAGGTTAGTACTATTAATATAGGACAAGCGTGCCTGTCTGAAAATAAATCAGAGCAATTATTTTTCATCGATGAACATCATTTAAACTTGCAACCTCTTCCTTCTTCCTTCTCAATGAACCCCAACACCTGAATTGTCTTACAGGCAGTCCCCAGCTTTGCGTCTTCCTCCCTTCTCCATTTCCCCAAAAGGTCAAGGACCCTCTTCTGAAGGAACTAGCATAAAAATATTTTTTTCTTAATATTAATTATGACTGGGTGAAGTCCTCTTGAAAAATGGAGTTCAAAAAAGGGACTTTGAATGGGAAGAACAGACAGACAGACATGGGTTGATTAGTAGAAAGGTAGACAACAAACGGACCATTCTAAGAGACTCCATCAACATTGTAGTGCTTGAGGCCGAATTTTTTTTTTATTGAGTTTGAACACATTTGACTGGTGAGTTTAGCAGAAGGTTGAATACGGCGAAAATTTAAATCTACCTGTCCAGGTAGTCCTGAGTTGAAATGTAAAAAGTTTATTTTAATTATGAATTAAGTGTGTGTGCTGTGCTGTCTATTTTCCTCGTATCAATTTTATTTATCAGTTGGAATACACCACCACCACACTTTTTCCATTATTTCCTCTCCACTGCAAGTCCACATGAGAGAGATAGAGGAATTGAGCCGGCTTGATGTGTAATTGCCACTATGATTGAGGTTTGAAAATGATATATAACTTTTATTTATAATTATACTTACACCAACTCCATGTCTAACAGTTAATACAAAGTAGAGTTCAATTATACATTTGAATTATTTTTTTTGTGCAAATACTTTGCACACGCTACACAACTTTTGTTAAATAATCACAATTATTATTCCAGTCAGTGTTAGTCTATTGTATTGTGTATGGCATGGAATCTCAAAGTCAATACACAATCCACATCCAACACTGCAAACTCTACTGAATACGTCAATCATTTTATTTTAGTCTACAATTCAAATTTTCATTTATTTCTACGTGTGCTTAAAAAATTGAAAGTTTACTAACGACAAATTTGTGATGAGGAGCCAGAAATTTTTATTATGGAGGAGTTTAAATTGTTTTAAATTTTATTTTTGTTGTAGGGGAAGGAATTCATGCTGAATCAACTACAAGACAAAATTGTTTTCAGTTGACATCCCAGTTTTATTTTAAATTAATTAAGGGTGCTCAGTTTGTGCAGCTGGTGTGACATGCAAGTCCCGGCTAATTAACTTTGATTTAATCCAAAATAAATTGATCCAAAATGGCCAAAAGTGTATTAGTAGCCTACATTTTGTGGCTATTTGGTGGTTGGTTTGGTCTCCATCATTTCTATTTGGGGAGAGATCGTCAAGCTTTTGTGTGGTGGTGCTTATTTGCGGGCTATGGCGGTGTTGGCTGGTTTGGTGACATGTTTCGCATACCAAAGTAAGTCATATTTAATTATACTAAATATACATTAAATTATTTGACATTTAAATTTATAATTAAATATTTTTTAGATATGTCAGTGAAGCTAATTTTACACCGGAATATATATCTCAGTTGACAGAACAAATGAGAAAGCGGGCAAAAGTGAGTTACAATTAAACATAAATAGGTACACACAATAAAATTTTGAAGATTAAATTAATTAAAAAAAATTGTTTTGATTTATTAGCCTCGCTTTTCATTCTATCGATTCATTGGACAAGTTGTTTTTGGTAACTTGTTGGCTTGGGTGGTGTACAGAGCCGTACCAGAAGAACTGATTTTTGGATACTCAGTCATGTGGTTACATATTTTTATACCATTAGGTTCTGCCATAGGTCAGTTTAAATTAAATTAAATGTTAATTATTAGAAATGGTGTAATTAATTAAATTATTTGATTGCAGGTGCTCATACCGTAGGGAATATTGGTCGAGAGAAGGGGCCAATAATGTTTAGCGTTATAGGCGCATATCTTCCATATTTCTTTTATACTTACGACAATCCAAATTATTACGCTAGTTCCGTCCTTGCTGCTCTATTTTTTCGTTACAAAGTAGAGTGGAATCGAGACCCACCACGAAAAACTCATTTGTGCAAGTAAGTCATCTTCACACTTCACTCATCCTGATTAGTCCATAAAAATACCTGACAAATTATTTTATTTGTAGACGACTATCTACGCTTAGTCTCTGTGGAATGATCTACTTGTCACTTTGGGGCTCTTTCCTCTATTTCAACATGGAGATGCAGAATGAACATGGGGAGCCCATCAAATTTCGTGAGTCGATTTACAATCTTCTCAAATCCCCCATGTGGAAGGAATTGTCCGACTCCCTACACAAATTATGGCACTATGCACGTGTTCACGGGTGGAGTTCAGTTTGGAATGAGGTGAGATCATAAAAATATTTAAATTAAATTAAAATGGAAATTTTAATAATATTAATTTGATTTAGGTCCTTGGTCAACTGGATCCGATGGGGGAAAGGAATGCTTTGAGAGTGTTGGATTTGTCTTCATCGGCCACACAAGAAGAGATTACACATCGATGGAGACAACTCTCCAAAAAATATCATCCTGACAAGTTTACAGATCCTACAGAGAAGGCCGCCGCTCAAGAAAAATTTATGGAGATTAAAGACGCTTATGATAAAATATCAGTGATTAATGCAAAACGAAAAAAGAAACGGTCAAGACCCACTAGTGATTAATTATTAACTAATTTAAGTTATTGTTCAAGTTTTTAAAAAGTGAACAAGTGTCATACATTTCAATTAGTGCCTCAATTTATTTTTGTGTTGTTGTTGTTGCTGAACCATTAATTGTTGACATTTTCCAAATTCGTCTTCCTCCCCAACGTCTTAGTGTTGATCACGAGTTAATTGTGACTAAGAAATATTAATTGTGTCTTTACGCTTGTCATCGTACGGATCAAAATGGATTACATATTTAATAATTTATGTAATATTTAATGAAAGAATCGAATACTTTTGCAATTTTTATGTGATGTTTTTAATAATTAAAGAATAAGTCACCAGCACAATATGTATACACGTGTAAATGTATATGTCCATACAATCACAAATTAAAAGTTATATTTTATAAAATAAAACATTTTTTTGGGACGTTCTACAGATACAGATATTTTAGTAAATGCACTGTAAAGTCTACTTTGACACTAGAAATTTTACACAGGAATTTATGGAATAATAAAATAGTATCATCTATTCAATTAGTCTAGTAAAACCATCTTGTCTATTTTTATAATCATCTCATTCTTGTCCTGATTGTAGTCTATACAGTTAGCAACAAATTATTGAACAGAGTCAAAATTATAATTTAAATATTTTTAAATATGAGATTCTAACAATTGTAAATACAACAAAATATTTAAATATTTTACATTAAAACAAAGAAATCACTGGTCTCAACATAAAATGATAAAGGTAAAACATTCTTTCTTTTTTTTCAGACAAATAATTAATTAGCACTGTTTTTTTAAATTGATGTGTCAAGTGAAAAATTGAATAGAAAAGTTTTTGTAAATTTTTAATAATTAATTATAATATTTTCTGTATAATGTCAACTTATTTTGAGTTAGAGTTTTTTTTAAAACATTTGCACAAAAACGTAGACAAAAGCTGATAGGCAGGTGGTTGAAAATTATCAGTGATTTAATTTATCACTGGTCATGCACTGATCAATTTTTTTATTTATTAAGTTTACCTTCCTCCTGCTAGTTACTTGCCTCATTTATCACCATATACTTGTAGTATACATTTTATAATTTCCATCATTATTTATTTAATCAAGTTGTAAAAATGTTTTTTTGCTCGTTTATTTTTAAATAATCTCGTTACCTTCCATGCTCTCAGAATATTGGGATCATCGTATTTTTATTTATGTATTTATCTGTACACAAGGAGAAAACGACATGGAAAATCTTAATACTTGAAAAGATTTAGATGGTAATTAATTAATTAATTATAGTTAGGATTGACACGGTTATTTTGTATAATGTACAACATTGTAGATTTCTTTTTTTTTAAATTGTTTTATGAACTATAGCGATCGTCAAGTCCATATTGGACCCATTTAATATTTAAATGTATAATTAATTAATTAAGAAATAGAGATTGTAGATGAAAGAGAGAGGGGTGGGGGGATTAAATAAAAAGACTATCATCTCTTGCTCACGGGCTGGGTGACTTGGACCGTTGGAATTGTGAGCTTTTTAAATTTGCCTTGTTGTTCAATTAAAGGTTTCAAATTGGGGAGGATGAGGGATCCAGCACAAATTGTTGGGCCACTCAAATTAGCTAAAAGAGCAAAACTCTCAGACTTTCGTCCCCCTTGACCTATACCATAACTATGATTACCATTTGATTGAAATCCACTCGTCGTCACATTCCCAGAGTCACTTGACCCCAGGGCCTTTTTGATCTTATTCTTCAACCATGTGGCCGCTGATATTGTATTCCGGGCAGCGTACAAATGGTAGTAAGGCGACTCCTCCGAATTTATTCTCTTTAATTCCAACGCACTCTGACTCACCTGTATCATACAATTAAATTTAATTAATTACTTTTCTTTTAATATTAGTTTAAATAAATTGTATTTTTTATACTGGAAGTGGTCGGTGACGAGAGTACGTGGATGTGGGGCTATGAGGATTTTGGTAATTGTCCTTTGCACATCGGAGAATTACTTCAGCCGTCATATGTCTAGAATTAAAAAACCACAAAATAATTATATTTAAAGTTATATTAGGAGTTATACATTTTTAATTGTGATTAAAGTATAAAAGTACCTTCCACACAATCTAGCCCACTCTGCTGCCGTTAATGAGCGGGAGTAGTCACGAAGATGAGCTGAGGCTCCTGTAAATAAATAAAATTTCACCAAAACCATTACATCATTTCATAAAGTAAAAAGGTCGGGGAGGAAGGTGTGTCATGAAATTTTAACTCGACGAGTCAAAAATTTGGCCAACTCTGTTAAAAAAAACCTGGAGATGATTTACGACGAGACTATCATAATAAATAAAGAATCCTAAATAGTAAATGACCTTCCCAAGAATATTCCACACTTTTCTAAACTGTAGAGATGAAAAAAGGGATTTTTTTTGGAAGGAACTAAACATGAAAAATAGAGTGGAGGGATGAGAATTAAATAAATTAAGGAGGGAAGGAAATAACAATACAATTTAAGAGAAATTTCTAGAGAGAAAATGACTTCCTTCCCCTGACATCCCTAGAATAAATCATAGAGCACGACTAAATGTAGACCAATAGCTTTAGAGAAAGAGGAAGAGAGTAATAATAAACATGATTATCTCACTCTAATGACGTGTGTGTACCAAACAAAAACTCAATAATAACAAAAAAAACCCAACTTGGATGAAGAGAAAAAGAGTCCATAAAATCTCTTGCCACCCACAACAAAGAATACATTGATCACATTAACTCTCGTCTTATTATTTTCTCCTCATCTTTCCAAGATGAACTTTTTTTATATGATTTTCTAGAAAATGTTGGGAAGAAAATGGAATTGAAATTAAGTTGGATAGTACAAAATATTGCGTTACCTGCTGCAATCAAGCTTTTAGCACAGCGAGTTCGTCCCTGGAGTCCAGCCTTCATTAGGGGACTTAAGCCAGTTATATTTCTACAATTGATATCTATAACCCCGTCAAATCTCGTTAAAAGCAAGTCCACCACTTCCGAATGTCCTACAAAAGAGAAAGAAAATTCACATTAAAAACAAGCCATAACAAAACAACCCATCTCATCATCCTCATAAAAATGAACATCTTTT
Organism: Arrhopalites spinosus; assembly: GCA_034700945.1. NCBI lineage: Eukaryota > Metazoa > Arthropoda > Collembola > Symphypleona > Arrhopalitidae > Arrhopalites > Arrhopalites spinosus. Next base: position 93,739 of record JAQIVZ010000135.1, read on the forward strand.
TCTATTATTATTTTTTTTATCCATCTCCCCCAAAAATAATTCTCTCCATGTCCCCCCTTGTGTATTTATACTTGAACAAACAAACAAAATATTTTTTTATTTATTATTTTCTCTTTTGGAAATAATTTTAGGAGAGACATGGGACTAAAGAAAAGTGGCTGGTGGGGGGGGGGGGGGGGGTATGGACATTTGTAGTTTGAAATTTGAATGAAATGGCTGGACAAAATGTCTAAAAATATCGGGGAACATATGAACCCCCGGGATGACATAATACACGGAGTAGGCAGGGGTGTATGGACTGAACAATGGGCACAAGTGTTGGGGTTTACACTCAAAAGTGTATAAAAAGGACTTGGGTCGAAAGCCTGAAGGACACTGGCCTTGTACCATGCAAGGACAGGTATTTTATTACTTTTCTCTCTCTCTCTTGCATTTCAAACATTTCCTTTTTTATTGATTTTCCTGCCCTTTTTTCACAAAAATTAAAAAAAGGTTTGAAACATACCATTAAAGTTGACAATTAACAATTAAAAGAAAGTTTTACCTGCTTGGGAGGCATAGTGGAGTGGGGTATTTTTCTCATTGTCCCCGAGATTTGGGTCTAATCTTCTTAGTTTACTAAGTTCATCAATTAACATGACATTTCCGCTGGCACAAGCATAGCTCAAGGCAGTCTGTAAAAAAAGGAGACAAAATTTCTGGTTATCATCAAGAAATTGGAGGTGTGGAGGAGGAGGCAAATTGTCTGTGCGTCGTACTAAATAAGTCAAGGTGACTTGCTCTTTTCTCTCTCATGATGAAAAATGGGAGATGAGAGATATTCCACATATCAAAAATAGAACAAAATAAAGTCTAAAATTATCTCTCCATCCATCTCTCACAATGTTTACACTGACCAAGTCCCCAGCGTGTACACAACACAAAGCAGAATTTCCAATGTGAGGGAGAATAAACATTTGGGAGTAAATGGGACGTGGAGGAGGAGGAGGAGGATAAAAATCCAAATCTAGAAAGATTATTCAATGTAGAGAAAGATTTGGGGAAGTTGATCTTGTGGGAAAGATGGCCGGTGTATTGTGAGGGTTCATTCATTCGGGTAGAATTCCCCATTCTATTCTTACATGTGAGTGACAGAGTCAAAGAGTCAGAGAGTCAAAATTTCTTCTTTTTTGACTCGAACAATTCTTCATTCTTTTGGCTTAGAGAGTCTCTCTCTCTGTTACCTTCATTCATCCGCGTCTATGTGCTAACATAAGACTCGGGGTTTAGATGGTACAAGAATGTACATGTCCTCAATCTTCCCTGGTAGAAAATAAATAGGAATACAAGAATAAGAATAGACACGACTAAGCTTCCTCCACCACTAACTGCTCTCTCCTCTAGCCATTTTCACAATGCCAACCAATGCAATTCTCATGTTCGGTACGTCACCGTTTCCTCCATTTCTACACCAAACAGACACACAGAGAGAGAATCTTTAGAATTGAGAGCGTGGCTTGGCCAACCTGAGTCTCTACCTACAGCATGGCTTTTGTCCTGGATGAACAATAGTGAAGCGAGGTAATAGAAGACTGATAAATCGCTCCCTTATACAAAATTCTCTCAAAAACTCTTTTGACTTGACAGGAGGGAGAGGAAGAGGAAGACAGTCCTGTCCTACATTGAAATTATCGATATCGATAACATTTGTCTTCCATTTTCAAGCCCATTCCTCAAAACTTTTTAACTTGACAACCAACACCCAAAGCCCCCATTGCACTTCACAATCTCTACCAGCGACAAGTCTCCACATTTTGGCTCCAATTCTCCTTCAAAAAAAAGCCAAAATTTCACTCCAACAGGAGACAGGGAAGATGGAAATCGTAAAAAGTTTTCTCAATGGATTTTCTTGTAGTCTATCAAAATAAAAATCTGGGACACAGAGAGGCTTCCTCACAAAAGTCCATGGAAATGATTACGCAACAAAAACTCAATTCTTTTGAAATGGGGACTGTAAAAACAAAAGGAGGGAGGAGGGGGAGGGGAGAAATAATAATGGGTCACAAGTATAAAATGTGTCAATCAAGGGGGAATCAAGGGATAATGGTATAGAGTTATATTTTTATGGGTGGGACTAATAACATGCATTGGAGAGACCTCCACACTTCCTTAACATGGCCAAGTTGTTTTATTTTCTCTAGTTAAAGAGTATAACTAATAATGATAGGAATATAATGGGTGGAAAAATGTTTGTTGTGAGCAAATGTGAGGACAATGATGGATGAATTTTTCCCGTCCCGATTTACTCACGATTATCCCGAGAAAGTACGCACATTTCCAAGCCCCCGAAAAAAAGAGAGAGACTTCCTGGCGAGTAAAAGAAAAGAGATCGATTCCTTTGCCTCCATTATTTTCCATGTCTCCAACCCATTCCCAGTCCCATTGCCATGTCTTGTTGTTAATAGTGTAAACATTTTTCTTGACTCTTTCCTTTCATGAATTCTTTCCTCTCAAGATTCTCTGAGGGAAGGTATAGGGATGTAGTTCACACAGATAAAACTGTGTTTGTAGTTGTCTTCCTTGCACTTTTTGCTCTGATTCTGCTCCTCATTTTGTCTTGGAGTGAGAGCCAAGACAAGAGAGGCTGTCAGATTTGATTATGTTGATTATGGTTGGGTGGAATAAGGTAGAGACAAAGAGTCTCTCACACCCCCAAGAAAGACGAGTTGATTATAAATATGATACGTATGGATGAGCCCTCATTTTCTATTAATATTTTCTCTATTCATCATCATCAGCCCCGAAAAAAAAGATCAATGAATCTTTCTCCTTCCCTTGTCTTTCTCCACGCGCCTCAATTTTTCTTCACAAATTTACTTAAGCACCTTCATCTTCTCCTCTGTGAATCCGGGTCATTAACTTTTCATTAGAATTGGTTTCTCTCTCTCTCTCTCTCTCTTCCTTTTTTCTTCTTCTTTTTTCTCAAATAAAAGACACATGATCACATTAATCATGCAACCATAGAATTTTGATACGTCTCTGAATCCTCAATAATATTCATAATGTACCACAAAGTCTAATTCCAAGAACTACAAAAGGAATATGGGAAAGTGGGTTGGGACTCGTAGTTTTACATATTTTTTGGGGTTTTATTTTGACTTCACTTCCAGCCCAAGACATGACTGAGGCCTTTTTTTGTGTGGGCTCTAAAAAAAGACCAAGAAGAAAATCTTTGTCTTGGGGTCTTCCGTTCGTTTTTTTCTTTTGGCTATTTTTACATGTTTCATTTCATAGCTCACACTCTCTCAAGTCCATAGCTCACTTCTTTCCTGAGTCTGACACGCATTTTGTCCATAAATACATTAAAATCAATACTCACCACTATATAATTCCTTTCCTTCATTTTTCACCATTTCCTCTACATGCTTCTCACCTTTGACTTTCTCCCCCCTCCCCCCCTTCTCCTCCCCACCTCCGTCTCTTTTATTAGGATATATAGATTATTTGTTAATCCTTTTGATTCTTTTTTTTGTTGGTGGTATGGCATGGGTGGCATGTTGTGGAGTATTTTTGAATTTTGTGAGGAGGGACTGAATGTGGAGAGTGACCAAGAAGAAAAAAAGATGGTTATCTCATGTCTAATGTTGTCCCATTGAGATTTCTTGTAGAGATTAGACCATTGATTTATTTCACTCCTAGCCCCCAATCTCCCTCAGAAAAATTGATGGCTGGAGAATGGAAAATTATTGCCCTTGTTTTAGTCTCAATAATACAAAAAGGCACGGAGAAAGAGTTAAATCTGAAGACTTGGCCATAAAATAAAAGAGAGAGAAAACGGAAAAGTTCTCCAAGATTATAAATATTGTGCACTACCCTCAACTGTGTGCCACTCATCATTCCACAAGGGAGAGGGAGAGCCAAAGAAAATAAGGGAAATGGACGAAAGCGTCTTATCTAATTGGCAATCATGTCCTTTTCCCATTTGAATGTCAAGGGTCATTCAAAAATGGAGAAGTTTTACAAGCCACCCAACAAATTCCGAACAACACACACATGACACTAAAACAAAATTGAGGAAATGAGCCCGAGTTATTTTTTGGGGGGTTTTATGTATGAGGGAATACATTAGCCAATGATCTTGAGGAAACTCACATATTTTTATGAATGAGAGACGACAACCTTAGCCATATTAGTCCCCTCATATTCGTACGAGTACACAATAAATACAATCAGTGGAATCAGCTTATTTTTATGATGGGGGCCATATTATTTTTTTCCCCTAGCCATGTCCATGTCCAACAATTAAGACCCTGGCATATGTCATGAGACATGTCAGAGAATTTGTTGAACAAAAAAAATATTTTGTTTGGTGGGCTTGAGTTGAATTCTATCAAGTTTATTGCAAAAAAATCATCATGACAAATGCTGTGTACAAGTAACACGTCAACAGATTTCTTTCAGCCAAGGAGTTGCCATTATTATTTTTGAAAACAAGAAAAATTTGACAGATTTCTGTACATTCCCTGACTGGGGTGAGAGCGTCATCCGAATTGCTCGGGTCATGCTTTTTCTCAGTTTGAGAGTCTCTCCTGCCAAGGTAAATAGATAATGATTTTTCTCATGTCATAATTCCTGACGTACACCGCCGACTCCCCCCACAAAATTCATTGCCATTTTTTTTCATGGAGGAGCAAAATGAAAATTCATTTTGGACAGATTTTTGAAAAAAAAGTAAAGAAATTTGGAAAAGGAGAACAAAAGGGGAGACGGGGGAAAATGGGGACAATGGGATGACTGGAGGGTGGGATGATATTGGAAAAATAATAAGAAAATAGAAGGCCAGACAGAAGAGAGGGGCATTAAAAGTTAAAAATAAAACTGGGGAAATGAGGAATGAGGCAATCGCAAGAATGGTCAATTGGTCAAACGATCCCCCCATTTTTGGAATATTTTTCAAAATGTTTATTATTCTATTATACCAGAACCAACGGTTCTAAAACTTTGTCAAGCACATGGAGTCAATTTTCTGGGGTGGAGGGAGAGAGGGGGAGGGGGATAATAAGTAAAATGGGGGGGGGGGGGGGGTGAGCAAGAACCAAATTGACGTGGACTCTCTGACTTTTATACTCGTCCAAGATAAAAATTTAATTACCATTTCTCTCTCTCTTGATATACCAAAATGACTCTGTGTATTATGACCCTTACAAGTGACTCGTGCGGGTATAGACAAAGTGGCTTGACTTTTTGGGGATTGGGGATGGTTTTAGTTGAAAAGTGTGTGTGTCTCTTAATGTAGAATGTACATAATTATATAATTGGAGAGACAAACAGCATGTCCCTTCCCTGGCGTCAGGACTCAGTTGAACATCATAAAATTCCAAAAATGAACCACTCTCTTTCCTTTTATGAGTGTCAGGCTTCATACTATTTTTCTATTGTTCACAATTGTCATCATAATTCACCAAAAGACTCTCACTCCAATGTTCCAAACTCAAACTAAAACATGACACCAAAAATATTCCTTCAAAATATTTTTCATTCCACAAAATTTTACAAAAACTTGTGTCTCCTCACAATCCCAATTCTTTTTACAATGCAACCAGACAAAAATGATGACAAGATTAGAGATGAAATGTGAGTCTATTTTTAATTTTTTTACAGACTCAACTTCCGCAATTCTTTAAATTGGCTTTACCTACTAAAAAAACCTCCAAATCTTCTTCTTCTAGTAAAGTAATCAATAGAGAATAAAATGTCTTGTAAAATTTTATGTTAAGACTATTAAAATGAGCACAAAAATATATTTAAGTGAATTATTATTTAAGTACATTTTTAAATTTATTTGGTGGGTTAAAGTAATTTTATAAAAATAAAAATAAAAAACAAGTTAGTACTATTTGCTCAAGTGATAAAAGAAGAGAAAAAAAGAAGTGGGATCTGTCTACACAGACATTTGAGGAAGAGATAAAAGAAATGGGAAGATTTCAAAGAGAATCTCGGTCACAAATAAATCTTGTTGCTCTTCTTCATGCTCCTTCAAGATTAGAAGAGGGAGAAAAGTGAGAAGATGAGTTAAGCCAAGTTAAAAGAGAGGAACATGATGTACAGAGCCAAGTACCTAATTATTGTTACACATGTCTTAGTCTCTGATAGGAACAAGTGACAAGAAAGTGGAATGGAACAATGACAAGTTTAAATAGCCACCAAAAACAATTTATTTTACATGGCCATTATCCCCCCTCCTCCTCTCCTCCATTAGCATGCCATTTTAAATATAAACAAAAGACAAGAAATATCATTTTTAAATACTTTATCCATTTATCCTTGACTCTCAAGGTACATTTAACTCTATTATGCAAATCGTTACGTTTTGAACTATATATGTATTCCACACTCCACTTCATCTCAAAAATGTTGACCAACTCAATTGCCCCCTTTTAAATTTTTTTAGTTGCTAATGTGCATACAATATTATTCATAAAGTTAATTTTCTTTAAAAAATAGTAAACTTAATTCAAGTGGTTCATGTTTGCAAATTTTCAAAGGACAAAAGAATTTGCGTGAAATTCCCATTTTCTTTTTCAAAAAAAAACTGGGTAAAAGTAAAAGTCACAAATGGAGACACGCGAAATTTTATTCGTGCAGTTGTTAAATTAATTGTTTTGAAAAAAAAAATTTAACTTGGAGTATTTACAATTTACATGATACATGAGTCTTAAGAATTCTTGATTGTGCATTTTTTCTGCAAGTCTCTCTGAAAATTCTTTAAATCAAAATTCCAGTTGTTGAATGTGCTCTGGGTTAATGTAAAATTTAGGAGTTTATTGCACGCTAACATGCAAAAATGGTTCTACAGATTGAGTCCACACACAAAGTGAGAATTTGAGAGTAGCAATTTTCCGTGGAGGACTTTTCTTCATTGAATATGGAGGACTTATCAGATTAATCTTATTATTCCAGCGGCGCACAACAAACGCAAAAGAGCCTGACCTATTCCACTCTGTCCAAGGATTGGATTTTGTAGAGCAAAAAAGACTACTAAAAATATATTAAAATTGCGTACAAGACCCCGCCGGAGTCCCTTGTAGGAGAATACGCGTGAGAAAATCCTTGTGAGCCCATAAAAGGAGGATTAAGTTGCAAAACTTGCAGTTTTAACCAGAGAAATGCGAACTGAATATGAGGAGAGAGAAAACAAGTGGAGACCATGGAGATGTGGATAATATAAAAGATTAATGGGATGATTAAATTTCACTACTTTCTTTTTACTCCATTATTTACTACACCACATAGAGCACAGTTATTGGCGAACTGCATTTTTATTACTCAACTCCTTTATGACCCCTTCGCAAAAAAGAAGACAAGAAATTTGATAGCCATCAAAACAACGTCGCATCAACATCCTTCAATTTATGAACAAGAATGGTGACAGGATGCATTGTACAATCTCTCCATTTTTATTGTATCTCACATTTATACCTCAACTAAAAAAAATGGGGCTGTCATTTACATTTTTACAACAAGACAAGACAAAATTACCCGTTGAATGATTCATCATAAATATTTTTTGACCTCTTTTTCCCATTTTTATTTTCTCTTTTTATGGCTACTTTTCCCCTTACTTGCAAAAATTATTCTTCTTCTCTGAATTCTGTCCACTTTTTTGGAGCATGAAAATGAAAAACAGAAAAATAACAGAAATTCATTTTAGCTGGAAAATTTTCTGGTGGTGCTTCATTAAATGTAATTATAATAATTAAATTCAAAGTCATCAAACTGAAACGTAGTTACCTAACTAGTAAACTACATTTTCTTGGTACTTCTTTTGTCATTCTAAGTGTACTATTTATTTTTCCACAAACTTACTTTGTAATTCTAATTATTCAATTGAATTAATGTCTCAATTCCTCGACTTGACAGATCGTCAAGTCAAAATTTGATGAGAAATTTCATGTGCAAGTGAGAAAAGTAGAAAAAAAAGCCTGGAGTGAAAATTCGAGAGACAATTTGCAAAGGTCATTTTTTACAATTTTTTTTACAATTCTCCTTGACGTGGTCTCGTGTTTATAATATGTTTGTGGTTAATGGCAAAAAAAAAATATTATAAAATCTTGATAATCACAACACAAGGTCTCAATTACCCGTCATATTTTTCTATATTAAAATTCTTTTCATCCCATTTAGCACTCTTCAGAGTGGTGAGCGGATAATAAAAAAATGGTTTTAAAATATTCTTTTAAAATTTCATTAGCCCATGTAGTCATTTGCTAAAATTCTCGATTTATTTTAATCTCAAAAGAAAAAAGAAAACTTAAAAATAAAATTAAAATATCAAAGGACTCTACCATGACCTTCATGTCACGTGTCCTTCTCTACTCTCAAACCAAGTTTAGAAAATGTTTAAATAAACATAAAAGTTTTTGTGGTTGAAATTTGAATAAAATAGTTTTTACCCGTCATTGCCCGAATTGGATAATGTAAGAGGGGGAAGCTATATAAGTGGGTGGGTGCATGTTCAGACTTAGTTAAATTGAGAGAGTGACTTTGAAAAACAAACAAAATGCGGTCATTGAAACATTAGGTCCCTGTGGTCACATTGTGGTCTGTCCTCTACTACATACAAGTCATGATTACAATTCAATGGGAAAACCGGAAACATGACAGGTTCCAAACTGACATGTTCAATTGAGATGAAAAACTGTCACGAAAACCACATTCAATTCTGAGATAGTTCTCACATGCCTTATTTTTTTTTATCCACGGCCCATTTATTAGTATCGTCTTTCCATACCCTTGAAAATTTCAATAAATGAAAAAAATCAAAGATAAGTAAGTACCGAGTATATAGGGCAATAAAAAAATTATCACAAAAGTGATTTCTCCCCCCCCCCCCCCCACTCCCCTTCCCCAAATCTACGATGTTCCTTCTCAGTTTGGTGATGGCAGTGAAATTCATGTGGTTTTGCTGGCTCTAAAAAGTAATGGAATTGGGAATACTCGGAAAAAGTCAATATTGAAGGAATTTAGTTGGATGGAGGGACGAGTTGATTCTTTTTTGTCTGTAGGTAAAATTATGAGTGTAAAATGAGATGGAAGGGAGAAAGAGAGAAGAAGCTTGACAAACTGTCAACCTAATTCTATTTCCAGTGTGACAGGCATGACGAGAGAGGATAAAGTCTACAAATATGACTATTAATATTGGGTAGCTTGTCACTCTGGATAATGTCGTTAATGCGAGTCTCATTGGAGACATGACAGCATGTGTGCATACTTGCCCTCCTCCCCTTCATTTTATGCCAAATAATTCTTTATATTTTATCCAAATACAATTAATTTCCAACTTACTCGTCCACTCGAGTCCTGGAAGTTGACTACTGGATCAACATCCTCCGATCGGAGAGAAGACATGCGACGAACCTGAAATATTTCCATGAATTCCATTAATTCCTTTTTTCCATTGCAAATTAATTGTGACCAATCATAAATCATAATCAAAGTTGACAGTATTTAACAAAATAAATTTCAGAGAATTTAAACATGTACTCACAATATCACGCACTTTGCGCTCATGATTAGCCTTGCAAAGATCAACTGTAAATTCATTTAAAATTTGTAATTTGAGACTAATTAAAAATGGAATAATTAAACATTTTGCACAGAATTACAGCCCAGGGAACAAACACAAACGTTCGGTTTTCAAATTTTTATTCAAAATCTCACATCGCCCAGGTCAAAAAAACCGAAATTGCAATTTGCGAAGGGGTACCGCGTACCCACATAATATTAGTTTCAAAATGGAGAAACAAATTTAATATCTTTTTTTTGCACAAAAGAGAGTGCACAAAATGATGAAAATTACCATTTTCATTTCAATCCATTTTGTTTGTCGGTCTGACATTTTTGCAAAATCATGCAAATTTCCGGTTTTAATTTTTTTTGTACCACACACTTACTTAATTTGTAATTGTACTTAATTGTCGGAAAATCTTAGATTTGTATAACCAACAATGGTACTTATAAAATAAGTTTGTGTCAAATGATGGTTCCCTGGACTGTAAATCCTTCTCAAATAAAATGTTGTAAATGACAAATTATTCATAATAAAATAGAAAAAAAGAATTACCGAGAACAAATGAAGGGATAAATTCTTTGGGGGGATGATGATGAGAGTCTTTTCTAGGAGGGGTATTATTATTATTATTCATATTATTAGTCTGATTTTGATTGGGAGGATGGCCATTGTTTTGACTGTAGGGATTATTGTAAGACGGTTGTTGATTCAAGTACGCCATTAATTTTTCCTCCTCCTCTAAATCCACCGAGTTGGTTGAAGAATCCTGTAAAATGAAAATATTAAATAATACAAATATTATTATTTTCTCTATTTAGTATTTAACCTTCAAAGGACCATATGCACTAATTTTTTCGTACTGGCCACACGCGTGAACAGACTTGAATTTAAGCATAATGATTCACCATAATGTTTTCAAAACGTGGTTAAAATTTCAACTCTGTTCACGCATGTGGCCTTACCTAAATCTGCAATTTAAATTAAGTATATTTTAAGAATTTCAAAGGAGCCATTTTTTTGAAGAGGGGGGGGGGGAGTCATTAAAGGGATTTTTTTTTCATGCTCAATTTTCAACGTTTTCATTTT